>OZ026518.1:87653854-87779760 GCA_964019695.1 Loripinus fragilis
ATTTGTACAAGCCATTTTATTCTAGGGAAAGGGAAAATGCCAAACTGAGGGGAATAATATTGTCAGAGAACAGGGAAATAAATAAAACATGAAGACAGGTCAATATTAAAGAAGAACAAGGGACTAGGTACCTCCTGGGAGGGCCTCTATTATAGATAATAGAACAACATCACAACTATAAAACTGTGTAAAAATATTGTACCCAAACTCTAAACTTTACAATCCGATTGTCCATCTCTTTCTGAAAAGTCACCAGGTACATTTATTGTACTAAAGATAATTCAAAGTCGTACTGCAAACAGTTGCATAAAGATCCAATTAAACATTCGATTTTTACAGAAATTTTGATTGCCATTTTTCGCCAGTCGGGAGACAAATGGCAATCGAAAAATCAGGCGACAAATGGCAATCGAAAAGCCTGTTTCCAACGACTTTTGATTTACGTTCGTCGATAGTATTAGCGTTTTCGATTGCCGCTTATCCGGTTTGAAACTGTTAAAAATATCTTAAAGGTATACATACAACTCATCTTTATTGCTTCTTATAGAATGACAAATGAGCCGCGACATGTAATTTCCAACAATGTGGCATTTTGAAATGAATAGACTCAGACGAGCCTGTGTAGCCTTCTTTTAAGCTTAGAAACTCCAAATTATGTTCGTTCAGTAGCGTAATATTCATATAATATTCAAGCGACAAGCAAAGGCTCTGATTAGACTGTGTGTATGCGCAGGCTGGTCTGAGCCTTTGCTGGTCGCACATACTACATTGTTGGAAATCTCATATCGCGGCTCAAATAATATTGTTTAAAAAGATGCCATTGTGGGGCTTTGGTTGCTGTAACCGGAATATGAGGACCTGGGCCCGACATTACAATGCCTCCTAAAAAGTTAGAGAGCCCTGTTGAAACCCATTCATTTTTGTGGTGTTTTTTTGCATGTGTTTTTGTTGTTTTTTTACGGTTTTGGGGGGGGGGTAAATTGGTGATATAGTTTGTTTCATTGAATAGAATCCTAATGGGCGGTGCAACAGAAGGGTGTTTCAGTGGACTAGGTTAGTTGCATGTTTCAATGGATTTGATCAGGGTATTTCAGTGAACTGAGCGGTCTGAGTGCTTCCCTGGGCTGGCCGGTGTGGATGTATCAGTTGCCTAGGGAGCTTTGGAGTTTAAATGGGTTGGCTGTGTTGTGAATTTCAGTGGACTGTGTGCGTTTGGGTGTTCTGGGGCGATTCAGTAGACTGGTGGTTATGGGTGTTTCAATTGTCTGGATGGCATACATGTATATATTTTTGGATCAAAGGTTTACTAATCATGTACACGTGGCATCTTAACCAACAGTTTCCTAGCATTTTGACGCTTCTTTTACGCAACAAAATGCGCCTCAATGTGAACCTGCATTTTGTGACCCTGTTCACGTTGTTAATACACTGCGTTGCCAGGTAAGATAACGAGTATAGATATGAAACATGTTCTTGCCTTCTTTCAGGGACCATACCCTCGCCCCTAACCCACCCAGCAATCATATCCCCTTCCTATATCAAGCATACTGGTTTCACCAAAAATGAATCAGTGCAGAATTTAAATAAATATGTCTTCCCAGACTCACTAGACAAAAACATGCATAATGACACCGACTGAAGACGAGCGCTTTTCACAACACATCACAACTGTAAAACCTGTCAAATCCCCTTCTGTATTTCGTCCCCCTGGTAGTCTTCCATTTGTAGCATTGCATTTTTTATGTATCAAGACATGCTTAAAATATACCAGATTCAGGCACTAATCGTGCTGCAGTTTGTATCAATCTCCGAAATCAAAACCACTGTCACTCCGATAGCAAGGATGCCAGCTGTCAAGTTACCTCTGAACATTTTGCTAACCATCAAAACGATATCAACGTAAGCAAATTTAAAATATTGATGTTTTAATAGCATTTTGAGATACGACTCTTATAAATCATGCAGGAGAATGATATAGAAGTGTGGCGACACAAGCAAATTGTGTCAAAGGTTGATGTAAATCCAGCTATGATCAAACGAATAGCATTTTTTCATTGAAAATTTCACAATCGTCGTTTGAAAGGTCGCCCAGGGTCCTACGGACATGGATCAAAAGCATTTAACACATTCCGAGTCCTTATCATTCAATATAGAAGCAACCTGTTTGCTGCTTTTGTCTCCAAGAAACTTTCTATAGGAAATAAAAATGGATAAATACAGACCCTGTCCATCCACAATCGCAATGTTTACCTCCGATAGCCAACACCCTCCGAGATCTAAACATGCGGTTTACCTGGGTGAACATGTAATCACAGAATTAATAAGCTAGATAGTCAATGTCAAAAGAGTTATTTATGATAATTTATACAATAAATAGGGGGAACGGACAAAAGCCCACTGGGACAAAAGCCCACTAGGACAAAAGCCCACTGGACAATATCCCACTGGACAAAAGCCCACTGCTAAATTTGGCAGGGTGGACAAAAGCCCACTTTTTTGAAAAAAAAAATAAGGTTTAAGTCTTTTATAAAACTTTTTATAAACACTGATCAGACTGCTCATTCAGGGTAAGTCACACCTGCAGTGTGTTTTCACTGAATTTATTATTTCTCCTGTATATTGTGACAAACAACTTAATTTGGGTGTTAAAAGGCATTGGTATTTGAAGAAAACCAATTAACAGTTTAGGTCAAACAATCTATTATAATTGGGAAACATATGTCTAATTAATCCAAATGACCTTTGATCTGGTAGTAACAATCAGCCTGCACTTTTATGAGAGGTGCCAAACAAAAAGAGATGTTTGAAATTTCAGATTTGAGAAGAAGGGATATCCTTCATCTTAGATCCGTCTGCCCGTTATCCCCAAGTGGGTGTGAGAGGGGGGGGGGGTACTCTGATATTTTCATACATACGTAGGTTCTGGCTATTTTTGGGGGTTCAAAATTTTGAATTTCAATATTTGGGGGGGGGGGGTATTCAGAAGACTGTGTGGATATTTATTTATTTTTTTTTTTTGGGGGGGGGGGGGGGGGTCATCACAAAATTGGACTATATTTAGAGGTCATTTCTATGCATTTTAGGGGTCTTTTCTGAAGGTCAAGGTACAGAATGGAGAATATTTTTTGGGTTGCTAAAACTTCAAATATTTAAGTGGGGTGCTTGAAATTCATGATACTTTTTGAGGGGTGAACAGTAGATGCTGGGCCCGAGCCTACGTATGAAGAAAAAATGAGAATACCCCCCCCCCCAGGGGTTTGTCCATCAGTTCAAAATATCCCTGTTAAATGCATATAAGTGGGCTTTTGTCCTAGTGGGCTTTTGTCCCAGTGGGCTTTTGTCCTAGTGGGCTTTTGTCCAGTGGGCTTTTGTCCTAGTGGGCTTTTGTCCTAATGGGCTTTTGTCCTACACTCAATAAATAGGGCCTCAATGTGACAAAAACTGTCTTCAGGGTTTCTGACAAAGCGAGACTCAAACCAATCTCCTCAGCTACAGAGATTAGCTACAATATTGAAATTCCGCTTGTAGCAAGTTTTGGTATGATACTTTCCAATAAGCAAACACTTAAGGCACTGATCAGACTGTGCAGATGCCCAGGCTGGTCTGCGCCTTTGTTGTTTGCAAACCCCCGAAGACAGGTTTTCTCGCGTCGAGGCCCAATAATGAGAATGGTTGAGTGCTCAAATCACTCAAGGCATTGTGTTCTGCACTGGACCATGGCAATTCAATATCAATGCTTAGTTCAGATTCACCCAGGAAAAGGGAGTGCAGTGACTCGAGACCAAAGGGCCCCGGGTTCGAGCCTCACCGGCGTCACTGTGTTGTGGTCCTTGAGCAAGACACATTTATCCTAGCTTAGTACTGGTTCAACCCAGAAGACCCGTCCCTGTTTAACTGAAAGATTGTTGATGGGACATAAAGAATCAAATCAAACAAAAAATCACCCAGGAAAACGTCTCAACATGACTACAAAATTGTGGACTGGGAAGGAAAGCATCAAATCAAACATACTAACATTAAATACTAAAACGAGGGATAACTACTACAATTTGTTTTCTTCAGAAAAGACCAAGCACTGATTATTTCTGTGCTATAATTGTCTCTCCTTAAAGGTTGCACTTTATGTCCAGCAGTAACTTTTAAAATGAGGTCACAGTCAGCACAAGTACAACAAATCAGTTTTTCATCATGCCCAATGTTGGAGTCAGTGCCAACAGGCCCAGAGGTAATAAAACTTTTTCCATGCTCAACGCAACTGGCCACAAATTTCAACTGCTCATAAAGCTTAAATACCGACAAATAAAGAAGATTCTTGCTTTTAAGTCTCTCAGATGTTGTATTTATCATGCTAACAAATGTTAAAATGCTAACAAATGTTGACATTTTAACATTTATGAGCAAGATAAATTTTGTGCTCAGCTGAGTATGAAAAAGTTTTATAACCTTGGGGCCAGAATGTACTTTACCCAAGGACAAAAAGCTTTTAATCATGCTCAACTTGCAGGAAGCTGAACTTTGTAAAGAGCAAACTAAAAACAAATCATGCAATTTTCTTGTTCAGAAGAGATGGAAGTGTCATTTAAAAGCATTGGCATTTTAAAATTTATGAACAGGACAAATTTCATACTCATGGTGAATGAGCATGAAAAAAATTGTCTGAGCACCTATCAACTGTTCATACCAGCTTATGTTTCAACCAAGTCAGGTTAGAGTTTCAATGTGCATTTTAATGCACTTGATTTTGTAATGCGATGTCTGATTGGATAACGTCAAGTATTTGCGACAGTAAATCCTGCAATATACTGTCTGAAATAGCTTGACGTCATTGATTCTGTCACATATCGGTGGCTGACGTGCAGCTTTATGTGGGTTGCAACATGAATAGACTTGGATGAGCCTGTGCAGCCTCATATTAAGCTTAGAAACTCCAAATGCTGTCCAAATGATGTTCGTTCAGTAGCTTAACACTCATAGAATATTCAAGGGACTAGCAAAGGCTCTGATTAGTCTGCCTGTATGCACAGGCTCGATTGAGCCATTGTCGGTCACACATACCACATTGTTAGAAATCTTATGAGGAAATATGTAATTGTTGTCAAAATTTTAATTTGGGGAGGTACATTGTTCATTTCACGGTTGTAAATTTAGTGATACAAGCTGCATAAAATCACATGTCATCCAGTGAAAAGCCAGAAAACTGATGATAACAGATATATGACAGTACATCACAGAATTAACAGTAGCAATGTTAGCCAACCAGATGTCAAGTTGCATTATGATATGAGATGCATTAGCAAGTACATTAGAATTTCTTATCTATCAGTTTAAACATATGAGCCATGATCTGTGAAAACCAGCCTTAATGAAGAAGTCGTCAAAATTTAATTACACACACACGTAAACTACAAAGTGTTCAGAAGTTATCCTGCAAATTTTATAAAGTTTTCTCCATTATTCATGGAAATATGGTCTTTTGAAACTATACACTGTCTAAACTTTAACATGCAATGTCAGAAACATCATGACTTTACTAATGACATCAAAGGTAACTTCCTGATTTGTGGGTTTGTCCGGTGCATGAAAGACATGCTATTTCTTGCTAACATACTTTTATTATCCTTAGCATGTGTGCAATGGAATTCACAGTAAAGCTGACACTGATTCATTTTTGCCTTAAGTTTGCACGACCTGAAAATGACTGACCATACTTTAAAAGTTCTGACAGTTGCTAAGGCAAAGTTGTTGCCATGGAAACCTATGGCATGATAACGAAGAAATTTAATCAGAAATAATTGCCAGTTTTATTCTACCAACCACCTAAATAGGTTTTAAGGCAATATATAAATATGTAAAATTTCTTAATATTTGGTGTTTTTCAAATGATGTTTACATAAAATGTCAATAAGGCGGGTTTTCACAGATTGCGGCTCATATGTTTTTGGAACCAACAACATATGTTTTGGTTGAGAAAAAAGTGAAAATGTTCGTAGTCTTATGGAGTTACCATCTTTACTGGAGGCCTGAGTCCCTCTTCTTCACAATCCATATAAAAAAACATCAACAAAATATATACATAAATCAAAGATTCATCAAAATAAATAAACAACAAAAATCACTCGTATTATAACATATTCAAGAAGCAAAAATGCAACTGAAGCTTTTAACCCTTAGCCCGCCACTATTTTCTGTCCTGAAAATACTGTCTGCTTTTTACATCTGCTGCATATGTTCAAGTGTACTTCAGACTAGATTTGGTTTCATGGGAGCAAGCAATATGAACACTAATCAGTCTGATCTGGGTCCATATTGTTTGCAATATAGGCTACCTAAGAACTTCAGCGGACAAGCTGGGCAGACGACAAAAGTCATGACTGGGGGGCTAATCCTTATCCTGTTGAAAACTATAATCTGCCTGAATCCACTTCTAGCTTCCAGCCAATGCACATGGGTGAAAGTTCAAAATTTCTAAAATCCTGAACTTAAGAAATTCAAATTTTTAAAACTGCTAGATGCCTACAAAAATGAATAATTTCATGTTTAACCCATATAAGCCTAGCATCCTTTTTGTGGGACATAGGCAAACAGTGGAGACCCAGAACAGAGCTGCAGAATGCGGAGTCTGATCAGGGTTTCCACTCTTTACTTACAGAATGTAATCGAAATTTTGAATAAAAATGAAAACTGCCACCCAACAACCCTTATAACGGAAATGGACTCATCCAATTGATAACAGCGGGAAATTCCATTTGGCATAAATGGATTTAGATAATCTAAGAAATTAATCAGAGATGTTACTATAATCTCCCTAATTCAGCATTTTGAGGCTGACTTTCTATGGAAAGTCAGCCTCAAAATCCTGAATTCAGGATTAATCCTTAAAACTTTCACCCATGAATTATGCATTTGTTATGATGAAATCACATACTTCATGGAAAACAGTCTAAAATCTGATCACCATATTTACTCTTATTTTGTCTATTTAGGCAGCAGTGAAATTTGAAAATTGCATATGATGCAAATTATAAGGCGTGCTCTAACAGTCATGAAAAAAACCCTGAAATCTATCAATGACAAATTCAATTTATGGCCAGTATTTGTTTTCAGATAAAAAACGATGTCCCCCCCCACCCCACAGACACAACCATATATCTTGCCACAAGCTTTATTTGGTTTAAATTTTGACCTATTTAGCTCCACTGTGACCTTGAAAATTAGGACAAGGTCATTAAAACACCACGCCCCAATGTTATATCCATGCAAATTTGCATACAGTAGATAGCATCATACTGATGGGATCCGCACCAAAAACAATATGCCCCACTCCCCCTTCATTAAGCTATCACACAATTGAACCCGTTGAAGACTGGATACATATAAATGGGTACTTTGGACCAGAGTGAAGTCCAACGTGAAATGCCATATAATTAGGGGATAGCTGTATTCAAAATTTTCATTTGGGGAGGTATATCACTGGATATACGGTGACATTACGGTCGGAAATATAGTATTACAGCAACGTGCGATCAGAGCCATAAAACGTGATTTCCGAATGTTTATTCGACAATATACCTCCCCAAATGAAAATTTTGAATATGGTTATCACCATTCTAATGTACTTCTGCAGTCTGGTCTCAAATTATATCGTTGCAAGCTGCATAAAGCCGCACGTCATCAAACGAAATGTGACATAATTGATGACATCAAACTATTTCCGACAGTATATCACAGTATATACTGTCGTAAATTTAGACAACAACCCTTCTTGAATCAGGGGAAGGGAGGAGAAGGACCATGGAACCCATTTTATTATCAATCTCCAATGAAGTATGGAACTATCGCGACCCATGGATCTGCCGCCAGACACATATCTGCAGCCAGACACGTTACCGACTGGGCTATGTGCTCTGAGGTATGAGGTGTCTAACTCTTTGCATGCTAGGTATTTCTTTATGCTTTAGAATGTTGGTCCTGATCTGGGTTCAAACTGTTTGCAGACAAGACTATCAGCAGATGAAAAAAGTGAGCAAGGAAAGAGTTTAATGTTTGTTGTGTAGTCCTAGGTCTATGTTCACACCCAGAGAGAACAATTGGAACTGCCTCAGCCAATTCTGTGGATTTCTGTGGAATCAGACCTCGGATGTACATCGAGAATCTACTTTGATTATACAAAACCTGGCGCTGATGTCACAGAAACCATGCCAACACAATAACAAGTGTGATTGCAGCAAAACAAATGGTTAGAAATGAAGTTTATGTTTATTTCAATAAAAAATTGCTATAGCAATATCTAAATGAAAAATCATAAACTTTTTTTGCTCTATTGATATTTTCATAAGACTGGAAGGATTTATAGAATAAGTTTGAAATGGCTAATTTTGTATTTTAAGGGTTCACAGGTAGAAATTTCTAAATAATGATGTATTTCTGTCATGACAATTGTATCTTGGAAAACAATGCAGACCCTAATGAAATGCCTCATGATGCAGCATTCCATCTGGGTCTATACTGTTTGCCAAAGTACCTGTTTATCAGTATTCAGAATGAAAAGGTTAAAAACTGTCTGAATGTGTAAAAACTCCCTCTAGGACAACAGTACCATACACCAATAATTTTTATAGCAACCATTAAATTATTAATCTATTAATATAACACCTGTTATTACATCAGTTAACTGTTTAACATCTGGTATATCAATAAACTTTATAACAACTGTTACATAAATATCATCAACAACAACCGTTATATCAATAATCTCTGTAACACCTGTTACATTAATGACCTCTAAAAACACCTGTTACATAAATAACTTCCATAACACCTGCTAAATAAATAACCTCTATACAGTAAATGCTTTAAAATTACGAACACTTTTCTCTAACTGTTCTCAATTAAAATGCTTTTATCATGGCTGTAACCTACAAAATTCTTGTCAGAATAGCAAAGAGGGAAGACCCTGATCACCTAAGTCTGCACTGTTTGTCTATTTTTTTTTTTGCCAGGCAACTAGCGTTCGTAATTTTAGAACATATACCGTAACCCATAGTTCATCAATAACCTCTTTATCACCTGCTATATCAATAACCTCTATAATACAGGGTACATCACTAACCTTTATAATACAGTAAAACCTGTCTTAAGCGGCCATCCAAACCGATGACAAAAATTTGGTTTTCAAGACCTATTATCCCTTAATGCAGGTCAAAAGTATTGCAGAATGCTCCAAGAGAGCATTCTGCAATACTTTAGACCTTCATTAAGCTACTATTTGTCATTAAGACCTTTGTTTTGTCTATTTTTGAGTGGCCGCTTAAGACAGGTTTTACTGTACCTATTATCACATATTCGGAACACTATTTGTCGTGATCACCCAAAGACTGCATATGCGATAAGCTCTTTCCTGCCAACTGGTTATCTGCCTGCCATGATGATAACTGAAAATCATGTATTTTGAACAGAGGGAGGTTATCATGCCTGGCACAAGACATTCATCATTAGATGATGTCAGATGTAAACAAGTGATGTGACACAAAGTTTACTACAATTTCTTTGTTTTACTAACATTTTAGTACGTCAAACATGTTAAAACAGTGAATTGGAATATGTGATAAACAGATTATCTCACAAGATTTTGATTATCCCCCAAAGTATCAACCGGACACCCCATTTTCAGCACATGAACTTAAGCTGTGAGATAATCTCTTATTACATTGATAACCTCTTACAGTGGCAGATTCAGAGGGGGTTGGCTCGGACCCCCTCCCAGCCCCCCATTGTTAATTATCCTATGAAAATGAAATAATTTGGTCTCAATGAGACCAAATTATTTCATTTTCATGCGATATTTAAGAAAAATGAGAGAAAATCAGCAAAGCGAACCCCAACCTTTATACATATGAACACCCTTTCAAGGAATCCTGGATCCGCCACTGTCTTTAACAACTATTACACCAATAGCATCTACACGCCTACCAATACAACTCCTTCATTGCACATACCAATGGGGTAAAACTTTATGTTTCCTGTTTTTGAGAGCAAAATTTTGAAATCAGTCAATGCTATTTGATGGGACATGCATTGAACTTTTAGACAAAGGTATCCTTTTTAAAAGGACGTTATGGTTGATAGTTTAAAATGATTTGTAATGAAGAAAAGGGGTATTTTTTCAACTTCAACATAAATTTTAGAATCAGTCTTTGTTCCAGGCCACAGTATTAAAGGTAAGTGGAAGGTAAAGTCAAGGCTATGGAATAGCATTTTCGAAAATTCTATTTTTTTTATTGACAAAAACAAAAATAGAGGATCTGACGTAAGTGCTCATGTTTTATTGAATTAATTAAACAAGCTGAGGAAAATAGATAAAATGCGAGGCTTGCCGAACATTTTATCTCTTTTTCGCAACGAGTTTAATAAATTCAATAATATAAGAGCACGAATGTTAGATTCTAATGTTCTCATATGACATTAAGATTATTTTGAAATAACTTTCTGCCGTAAAAAACATTATAATTTTGTCATTATGTACGCAACGTTGTTATGGATGTCATAACTTTTCTGAAAATCTATAAACCACTAGTGGTTTATTGATTTTATTGCATGGCGTTATCTCTCTCCCAGACGCGACGTCATGATAAAAGATTTTATTGAATTTAAGGTCCATTTAATTAATAAGAAACATGTCTCTCTTTTTCATAACACAGTATTGATTTTTTTTTGCTATAAAGATGGATTGGTGGGCATGATCTATAGTAATTGTTACATCAATGATTTTTTATATGGAATAACTAAATGTCTGTACTGTACTGTGTAAAATACAGTACCATAAGCACATCGGAAAATGCCGATAATTGATAGCCCGCAAAAGTGAATAACTAACTCAAAAACTTTTTCAAGAAAAGCAAAAATGCTGATTTCTAGTTTTAATATGGTTGCAAAATGAAATTACAATGTACAATATTATTAAGGGAAATCAAAGGATAATGGACAATCAATTAAGAGTTTTTAAATAGTTTGAAAGCTGCGATTTTGCTTGCAATAAGTTGTTATTCATGTTGGCGAGAACCCAACATCGTTCTGTCAATTATCAGTACGTTCCGATGTTCACAGTACTATGTTTTACCCTGTACAATAGAGTACAGACATTTAGCCAGGGCCTCTTGTTACATCAATAACCTTAAACAACTGTTACATCGATATCCTCTGTAACAACCTCTGTAATAACTGTTACATCAACAATATGGAACCATGTTTACTTATTCTTTTCTTGCCTTGAGAGAAATTTGGATGAAACAGTATAGATCCTGGTCAGCTGGCTTCATTAGAAGCCAAATGATCTGGATCTACACTGTTTTCAAAAGAGAAGACACAATATTTTGAAAAATTTATGCACAGATATATACCAAAACTTGAACGGAAATCTTTTCTAAGCACAAACAATTAAACAAACTGAAACTGACTTAGACTCCTCATTCCAGGCTAGGCTAAGCTGACAGACAACAGGCCTCTAGGTTATATAACTTTTTTCATGCTCAACTCAACTGAGCACGAAATTTCAACTGCTCATAAAAACTAAAATACTGACAAATAAAGAAGTTTCTTGCTATTAGTCTCTCAGATGTTGTATTTATCATTCTGATAAATGTTAAAATGTCAACAATTGTTGGCATTGTAACATTAATGAGCAGAATAAATGTCGTGCTCAGCTGAGTTGAGCATGGAAAAAGTTTTAGAACCTCGGGGCCAGGACTCTCCAGAAGTGAGTCATTACCCTAAATAGTCAAACCTAGCTATATAAGCCTTTAAATAAGGTGCATAATTAAATATCAACTTTCTTTATTTCTCAGCGAAAAATATGTTGTGCCATATTATGCACATAAAGTTTGCTTATCTGCTTCAGATTTAAGATATGTCAAAGGAGAATTATTTTGCATAAATACCATTTCATATAGCTGTTTAAGCCATTGTCAAATGAATAATATCAATGTTCAAATCATGAGTTTAATATGCTGTTTGAATATGGTTTTTAACTTGAAGATGAATATAAAAAGTATTGATTTTTTTGTGTAAAAAAGGGCTGCAGACATGAGTGATGATTTTGCATGAAAACCTTGTGCCCAAAAACGATATTGTGATGATGTCGAAACTTTCAAAGTTTGCAAACTGACAGCATTTTGTATAGATATATCAGACAGTTCACCGACAAGACAATTCACCGACACGATTTTTGAAGACAGTTCACCGACAGATTTGAAGACAGTTCACCGACACTTTTGAAGACAGTTCATCGACACTTTTTTATCACGTTAATGACATATGGCTCGAAAATATAATTGATTATTGTGAAGAAATATTGATGAGTTATGATTTGAGGTGATATGTTGATATAATTTGTTGAGAAAGCGATAGTTTGTTTGTCTGGTTAATGATAAATGGACAGACATTTGATTGCTACATGTAGCTATATTGATGTGTCGTACATTATTTTTGATGAAATTCGCCAGCAATTCAAAACATTCCCTTTGAATATTTAAACAGATTTGTTCAGGACTACCTTTTTATCTTTATATAGTTATTTTACGTTAATGATATAAGACGTATTTTCGCACAGACAATGTTATGATCGCTATATAGGCAGTTGAATGCATGTATAATAAAATCATGTTGCAATAGCAAATAGGTAATTTAATTAGCTTTATATTATGCCTTCGTTCATTATAACATCAATAAATGATGAAAATTGTGGCATTCCATATAAATACAATATAAAATTTGTCGATGAACTGTCTTCAATTCTGTCGGTGAACTGTCTTCAATTCTGTCGGTGAACTGTCTTCAAAATGCATGTCGGTGAACTGTCCTGTCGGTGAACTGTCTCGATTCCCTCCAGACCCAGCAATACATGTAGTTAATCCATGGAAAATCATGTATGATTCCTATATTCTTGCATAGATACCTATTCATATAGCTGCTTTTACCCATTTTCAAATGAAAGAAAATCCATGTTCAAATCAGGAGATTCACGTGCTGTGAACATGGGTTTAAACTTCAAAATACTTAAAATGAGCCCCAAGTTATTTGCACGACGTTGTACGGAAAGCGTTGCGGACCAAACTGATCATTTTGCCGATGCTTTTGTTCGCAAAAACGTTGCGCACGGCTATGAAGTTGTGACGACGTTTGAAAGTTTGCAGCTGGCGCCATTTTGTTTGGAGAAATCAATCAGAGTAAGGAAAGGGATATTTTAATGTTTTAGCAGGATTTCCAGTGCAAACTTGGTTGGAATAAGGTAAAATATGCAAGAATAACAATCACACACGTTTGTTTCATTGCATTAACACTTGCCGGGTCACTCTGGAGATATTTGAACACTTTTCAAGGAATCCTGGATCCGCCACTGTCTTTAACAACTATTACACCAATAGCATCTACACGCCCACCAATCCAACTCCTTAATTGCACATACCAATGGGGTAAAACTTTATGTTTCCTGTTTTTGAGACCCAAACTTAGAAATCGGTCAATGCGTTTTGATGGGACACGCCTTGAACTTTTAGATAAAGGTATCATTTTTTGAAGGACAATATGGTGGATAGTTTAAAATGATTTGTAATGAAGAAAAGGGGTATTTTTTCAACTTCAACACACATTTTAAGTGCTTGACAAGACTGAAGGGCCGTGGGTTCAAGCCTCACCCGCGTCATTGCCTTGTGTCCTTGAGCAAGACACATTAATCCTAGCTTAGTACTGGTTCAAACCAGGAAGACCCATCCCTACATAACTGAAATATTGCTGGTGGGACGTAAAGAATCGAATCAAACGAACAAAACAAACAAGAACCAGTCTTTGTTCAAGGGCACTATATTTAAGCTATGTGGAAGGTAAATGTCGAGGCTATGGAATAGCATTTCCCGAATTTTATTTTTTTATTGACAAGAAAAAAATAACGATTTTATTCAATTTAAGGTCCATCTCATTCATAGGAAACAGGTCCGGCTTCTTCATAATACAGTATATAAGAATCTATCATGAGTGTGAGGGTAGGGTAGAAAATCCATCCTGAGGATTGCCATTTGGCATCATGTGGCTTGCAGAGTGATGACAAACGGTGATCCTGAGGGACGGATTTTTCTATCCTACCCTCACACGAATAATGGATTCTTTTTCTTGCTCACCATTGTTTTTATTTATTTTTTCAAAATAAGCTTCTAGAAGTCCCTAAATACCCTAAGATGCAATTTCACATGATGTCAATACTTGACGCCCTGGCTAAGATAAGATCTGGTGTGCAAGAATTGATTTTATGCCATGAAGATGGATTGGTGGGCATGATCTATAGAAACTGTTACATCAATGATCTTTAACACTTGTTACATCAATAACAATTATAGCAACTGTTACATCAATATCCTCTATAACAATCTCTATAATAACTGTTACATAACACAGTATTGATTTTATTCTATGAAGATGGATTAGTGGGCATGATCTACAGTAACTGTTACATCAATGATCTTAAACACTTGTTACATCAATAACCATTATAACAACTGTAACATCAATATCCTCTATAACAACCTCTCGAATAACTGTTACATCAATAATATGGAACCATGTTTACTTATTCATTTCTTGCTTTGACAGAAAGGGGTAAGTGCATTAAGGGGCTAAAATAGCCCCCTTTGGAGCAAAAAACTGAAATTTGCTTTTTGCAAATTTCTTTGGATTCATTTATTAGAGGAATGGCTGAAGTGTAAAATTTCGGCATTTATTTAAATTTGACCGTTGCTATGGTAACAAGAAATGTCACTAACACGTGACGAATGCCCCCAAAGGAATTGGTCTAGCATAAGACACATTTGAGGAAAGTTAGCTGTAATATAGCACGAAAAACCTAGAAATGGGGCCAGAAGTCAATGTCAAGGTCAAAGGGACTCAAAATGGTATGCACCACTCCGCCATCCCAAAAGGAATCACCACCCCAAATTTGGGATTCCTACATCAAATAATATAAAAGATATGCTCTGGACACAATAATTCTTGAAAACTAGGCCATAAGTCAAGGTCACAGTGACCCAAAAATGGTTTGTGACACTCAGGCATCCCAAGATGCATTCACACACCACATTTGGAATTCCTATTTCAAAGAATATAGGAGATATGCGCCAGTTTCTAGAAACTAGGTCAGAGGTCAAGTTCAAGGTCACAGTGACTTAATTATGGTACGCGACACTTTGTCATCCCAAGATGTATCCACACACCAAATTTGAGATTCCTACCTCAAATAATATAAGAGATATGCTTTGGACATGATTATTCTAAAAACTAGGTCAGAGGTCAAGGTCACAGTAACCCAAAAATAGTAAATGACACTCTGCTATCCCAAGATGCATCCACACACCAAATTTGGAATTCCTAACTCAAAGAATATAAGAGATATGCTCAAGACACAATAATTCTTAAAACTAGGTCAGAGGTCAAGGTCACAGTACCCCAAAAATGGTATGTGACACCCCGTCATCCCAAGATGCATTTACACACCAAATTTGGAATTCCTATCTCAAAGAATATAGGAGATATGCACCAGACTCAATACAGTTTCTAGAAACTAGGTCAGAGGTCAAGTTCACGGTCACAGTGACCCAATAATGGTATGCGACACTTTGCCATTTCAAGATACATCCACACACCAAATTTGAGATTCCTACCTCAAATAATATA
Source organism: Loripinus fragilis (assembly GCA_964019695.1). Taxonomy (NCBI): domain Eukaryota; kingdom Metazoa; phylum Mollusca; class Bivalvia; order Lucinida; family Lucinidae; genus Loripinus; species Loripinus fragilis. The sequence continues at coordinate 87,669,569 of OZ026518.1, forward strand.
AGAGATATGCTCCTGACAAGATTATTCTAAAAACTAGGTCAGAGGTCAAGTCAATGTCACAGTGACCCGAAAATGGTACATGACACTCTGCTATCCCAAGATGCATCTACACACCAAATTTGGAATTCCTAACTCAAAGAATATAAGAGATATGCTCCGGACACAATAATTCTTAAAACTAGGTCAGAGGTTAAGGTCAAGGTCACAGTGACACAAAAATGGCATGTGACACCCAGTCATCCCAAGATGCATTTACACACCAAATTTGGAATTCCTATCTGAAAGAATATAGGAGATATGCACCAGACTCAATGCAGTTTTCTAGAAACTAGGTCAGAGGTCAAGTTCAAGTTCACAGTGCCCCAATTATGGTATGCGACACTTCGTCATCCCAAGATACATCCACACACCAAATTTGAGATTCCTACCTCAAATAAGCTGAGAGATATGCTCTGGAAACGATTATTCTAAAAACTAGGTCAGAGGTCAAGGTCACAGTGATCCGAAAATGGTACGCGACTCTCCCTCATCCCAAAATGTATCCACACACCAAATTTGAAATTCCTACCTCAAAGAATATAGGAGATATGGACCGGACACGAAAGCGGGACGGACGGGCGGACAGTGCGATTACTATATGCCTCCCAAAGTTCCTTTGGGGGCATAACAAAAATGGCAGACAAAATCAGCATAAAATAGAGATATTGCCATTATTGACCAAATTTAAGGCTTTTAGAGACCAAGTTTTCAAAAATTAGATATCAGCACAGCTAAATACCAAAAAATCCCTTTAATATGTTGTGTGCCATGATAATTCTCATCATCTGTTAAAATATCTTTTTGGTATTTGCTTGTGCTCTATGTTAATTGCTCTGTCAAACGTCTCAAATTTGCTCCAAAATGGTCAATTTTCTATTTTGCAGCCTGTTTTGACGGCCATTCTTGTTTCCATAGCAACGGTAAAAGTCAAACTAATATCAGACTTATACACTTGGGTCATTGTGCTAATAAACCAATAAGAAGAATTTGGTGAAAAGCAAATTTCATTTTTCGGCCTCATAGGGGGGGCAAAAATAGCCTCTTAATGCACATAGCTCTTTGGATGAAACAGTATAGATCCTGATCAGCTGGCTTCATTAGAAGCCAGCTGATCTGGCTCTACACTGTTTTCAAAAGAGAAGAGAAAATATTTTGAAAAACTTATGCACAGATATATTATATATACCAAAACTTGGATGGAATTCTTTTCTAAGCACAAACAATTAAACAAACTGAAACTGACTTAGACTCCTCAGTCCTGACTAGGCTTGACCCATAAAGCGCCACCTAGAATTTGCAGCAGACGAAAATTTCAAATTTTGTCACTTTTTCAAAACTAACAAATAAGGCATGATATTTCAAGAGAATCGTCTGCTGGCAGACGATTCTCATGAAATATCATACCTTATTTTTTTCGAAAATTAGGAAAGATGTTGCAAAATTTGCCGTCTTCTGCAGTCGTGATTGGTGCTTCAAGGGTTAACTGACAGACAACAGAACTCTCCAGAACTCAGTCAGTACCCTAAATAGTCAAACCTAGCTATGCAAGCCTTTAGATAAGGTGCATAATAAAAAAAAAAATCTTATTTCTCAGTCAAAAACATGTTGTGCAATATTATGCTCATAGAGTTTGCTTATCTGCTTTAGATTTAAGATACAGTAAAACCTGTGTAAAACCACTCTCAAAAAGACAGAAAATTGGTTTTCAAGACCAACTATCGCTTAATGCATGTCAAAAGTATTAATCAAAAATACTTTTGATCTTCATTAAGCTACCATTTGTAAGTAAGAGGTTTGTTTTGTCTATTTTTGAGTGATCGTTTTACACAGGTTTTACTGTATGTCAAGGGAGAGTTATTTTGCATAAATACCTTTACATATAGCTGTTTAAGCCATTGTCAAATGAATAAAAATCAATGTTCAAATCATGAGTTTAATATGCTGTTTGAATATGGTTTTTAACTTGAAGATGAATATAAAAAGTATTTATTTTTTTGTGTAAAAAAGGGCTGCAGACATGAGTGATGATTTTGCATGAAAACCTTGTGCCCAAAAACGATATTGTGATGATGTCGAAACTTTCAAAGGTTTGCAAAATGACAACATTTTGTATAGAGAGATCCAGCGTAGGAAATCACTTATTTTAATATATCAACAGTGTTTTCAGCACAATTTTGATTATCAAGTGATATGCAAGAATAATGATCACATATGTTTGTTTCATTGCATTAACATTTGCCAGATCTCACAAAAGATGTTTGAATATGAGGCTTCATGTTCAAACAGCTTCTTCAGGACCCAGCAATACATGTAGTTAATGCATGGAAAATCATGTATGATTCCTATATTCTTGCATAGATACCTATTCGTATAGCTGCTTTTACCCATTTTCAAATGAAAGAAAATCCATGTTCAAATCAGGAGATTCACGTGCTGTGAACATGGGTTTAAACTTAAAAATACTTAAAATGAGCCCCATGTTATTTGCACGACCTTGTACGGAAAGTGTTGCGGACCAAACTGATCATTTTGCCGATGCTTTTGTTCGCAAAAAACTTTGCGCACGGCTATGAAGTTGTGACGACGTTGGAAAGTTTGCAGCTGGCGCCATTTTGTTTGGAGAAATCAATCAGAGTAAGAAAAGGGATATTTTAATGTTTTAGCAGGATTTCCAGTGCAAATTTGGTTGGAATAAGGTAAAATATGCAAGAATAACAATCACACACGTTTGTTTCATTGCATTAACACTTGCCGGGTCACTCTGGAGATATTTGAACACTTGGCCTATTCGGCCTCGTGTTCAAACATCTTCCTCGGTACCGGCAAGTGTTAACACTTGCCGGGTCACTCTGGAGATATTTGAACACTTGGCCTATTCGGCCTCGTGTTCAAACATCTTCCTCGGTACCGGCAAGTGTTAATGCATGTAAAAACATGTGTGATCCCTATAAAATAAATTATTTAGATTACCGTAGATGTTCAAAAACTTCGAACACTAGTTGCTTGCCAAAAAGGTATAGACAAATGAGCTGCAACATGAGATTTCCAACAATGTGGTATGTGCGACCAGCAAAGCCTCAGACCAGCCTGTGCATACGCCCAGTCTGATCAGAGCCTTTGCTAGTCGCTTGAATATTCTATGACTGTTAAGCTACTGACCAAACATCATTTGGAGTTTCTAAGCTTAAAAGGAGGCTGAACAGGCTCGCCGTCATAGACATTCATGTCAAAATGCCACATTGTTGGAAATCACATGTCATGGCTCAAATAGTGCATACCAAGGTCAAGAAGCAATCTGATCAGGGTCTTCCATATTTGCTATTCTGAGAAGCATTTTGTTAATTCCAGACCTGACAAAAAACATTTTATTTGAGAACAGAAAATAAAAAAAAGTGTGCTAAATTTTAGAATATTTACCTAGTGTTAAAAATCTGCCTCTGTGCTTTGTGAGAAAATAAACATTTTCCAGGCAATGTTTGGATGGAAGTAAAAAAATTCAATGTTTTCAGATTTCTATAAATAACATGGATTTTGAATCTTTAGGCCATGAAGATATAAATACAAAAAAGTAAATCTAATTCAATTTTGTAGCAATCATTCATCATCACACATAAAAATTAAGCTATTATCTTACAGCCATGAAAACTAAATCCCTTGTTTTGAGATATTATGTAAAACAACTGCTTATTTATAAACATATGAAAACCCCATGAATGGAAAGCAATAGTTAATGCTTGACTTCACAAATGCACCAACATCACTTAATGCAAGTACATTTCAAAAGCTGACTTCTGCTCACTTTTTTCACAAAATTCTTTCAGGATCAGGACCGATGTTCTGTTGGCATGGGTGAAAATTCAACATTTTGAAAATCCTTAACTTTAGAAATTCCAATCTTCAAACTTGCAGAATAGCTACAAAGCTAAATAATTTCAAGTCTAAATGGTTTATTGTCTTTAGATTTGCAGAAAGTAAATCAAAGAAGCTATAATTATCAGCCGAATTCAGCATTTTGAGGTTGACTTTCTATGGAAAGTCAGCCTCAAAATCCTGAATATAGGAATAATCCTGAAAACATTCACCCATTTGTTGGTCCTGATCTTGGTCCAAATTATTTGTAAAGATTATCAGCAGTTAACAAAAGCCCCCACTAGCTAGGAAAGAGTTAAAGGGGTATAGATGGACAAAGTATAGAAAATTTGCATAAATTAAACCATACTGGCCAGCTCATGAGATTTTGGTACTTATCTTACTGGCAAGAAGCCAAGGCTCAAACGAGTCAGCGCATCCCCCAAGTCTCGTCTGATTTGTTTATTTGTTTGATTACGTCCAAGTCAACAATTTTTTCAATTATGTCAGAACAGGTCTTCCTGGGTTGAACCAGTACTAAGCAAGGATTAACATGTCTTGCTCAAGGACACAAAGCGGTGACGCCGGTGAGGCTTGAACCCGCAACTCCTCAGTCTCGAGTCAAGCACTCTATCACTGGCCACTGTGCTCCCCAAGCCTGGACAGAGCCTTTGCTGCTTACATGCACTAAATATGGGAGTAGATTAAGCTCCGGCAAAACATTAGACTTTAGCCCCACTAGGTAGCTGTCCATGTACATTTTAATAGTGACCTTTACTCTTTGCCTGCTAGCTGTGAATTTTGTTGATAATCTTTACAAACACTTTGGATTCAGATCAGACCCGACACAATGTCGGCCTGAGCTGGATCCAAATGTTTGACACATTGATAAGTGTTCCCAATTTTTTTTTTTGAAAAAATATAATTTTGAAAAAAGTCAGCAGACAAAAGCATTCAAAGAGTTTAAGGGGTAAATTCTTAAACAAATCAAAGTGGTACCACTGCCTGAGGGCTATTCTGGATAGATCAAAGGCTAATCTTTATGGGGTGATTATTACTTTCTTGCAGGGGGCAATAAAGTGGTCCTATGAAGGGTTCAAGTACTGTTTGATAAAATATTGATATTTATCTTAGTGAAAGAAATTGTGTTGTATACAGGTAAGGCCCCTCTTGAGGTCCCTTACATCCGGTGAGATACTGAAACTGTCCCTTATCAGTTATTCCTTTAATGATCTATATTAGACAAGACTATAAGTCTTTAAGTTTATGCAATAAGTACCAATATCTCATGGTCAGGTCCATATAATGCATTAATCCTTATCCTGCCAATAAATTTTGCCTTGAAAATATCTTTTTTTTTACCCGTGCTGAATATATTGAATTGCAATTCAGACTTACTTTGATCACAGATGCAAACACTATTAACCCTGATCAGAATGCTTCTGAAGCAGCAGTCTGATCTGGGTCAATATTGTTCGAATTAGATGCTTGATGAACAGATAAGTGAGCAGAAGACAGTTGTTATGAATTGTGGGAAATGGTGGGAAAAAGATCAAAGTATTATAATGAATGTGATAACACTCAATCTCAGGTTTTTGATGAATAAATCATTGCATGCTGGGTAATATTGCATGTTTATTAACCTTTGTAAAAAAGCATTTCAAGAATTCCATTAAAGTATCTATCAATTTGGATAAAGATTTAGGGAGCACAGTGGCTCAGTGGTAGAGTGCTTGACTCTAAACCGAGGGCCTGCCTCACCGGCGTCACTGTGTTGTGTCCTTGAGCAAGTCACTTTTTTCCTTGCTTAGTACTGGTATAACCCAGGAAGGCCCATCCCGACATAACTGAAAATTTTTTGACTGGGACATAAAGAATCAAATCAAACAAAAAGGATAAAGATTAAAGGACAAAAGTTGCTACTGATGGGGAAATAGGTAATGAATTAAGGGCTTCAGTGAAAAGTCAAGACTATTGCATAAGTATTGGTTGTAAGGATCAACTAAGCATTGCATGAAAAGGTTAAACATCAAAAATCAATGACCATATTATATAATGTAGTCATGGATGCCATTTTTGTGAGAATTATCATCTTTAATCTAACAAATGTCCTTAACCCTTTCCCTACTAGTGGCAACTTTGTTGTCTGCTGATAACCATTGCAAACAATTTGGATCAGGCCTGGCCATGAGGTAATAAAACTTTTTTCATACTCAACTCAGCTGAGCATGAAATTTATCCTGTTCATAAATGTTAAAATGCCAACAATTGTTGGCATTTTAACATTTATTAGCATGATAAATACAACAACTGAGAGACAAAAAGCAATAAACTTCTATATTTGTCGTTTTTTCAGTTCTTATAAGCAGTTGAAATTTTGTGCTCAGTTGAGTTGAGCGAAAAGTTTTATAACCTTGGGGCCAGATCTGGGTCCAATCTATTACTCTGATTGTTTTCCTGTTTTTTTTTTTTTAGAAAAAGTTGATTAAAAAGTTATGCAGATTTTATGTACAAAAATAAGATGCTGAAAACAGTTGCAGGTCATTTTAAATGGTAATGCATTTAGGTTATACATTTGGGCTTCACTTACTTTGCAAGAGACCCAAAGTGTTCATGGCTCCATGAACAGACCAAAAATCAAATTTATTACTTATATTTACATTATCAGTCAAATATCATTTTTCAATTTTCACCTAGAACTTGGCTATTTTTCTGGATATTTTGAATTAAATCAGACAAAAAGGAGGTTTCAAAATAGCCAAAACGCAACATTTCCGCACTTAATGTCATTGTGATACATGTTCAACGTCATGCAAACATCACTAAACAAACAATGATATTGGATGGCGTTTACGTTGGTTAATCCACATGGGGCATATGTGGGCATGGCTTAAATTGGTCTGTTCATAAAGGTATTAAATGTTCATTTAAAGACTCACAGTGGAAATGTAAATATTCATTAGTGAAGGGACATTTACTAACTGTGCATGCTGGGTAAATTTTCATGCTTTTTTGTTTTCTGCAGATTTTTTTTTAAATCAAAAGTTTCCTAAAATTTTTAGAGAACTACCATTAGAGTGTCATACAGTTTGCATACAGATGAAGCAAGAAGTTTTGTCGGGTCTGATCTGGGTCTAAACTCTTTAAAAATGCCATCAGCAGACACCAACAATCTCCACTAGCGGGGAAAGAACTAAAAGAGCAAAAGGCATTTCTATATTTCAGTAAAAATTAGGAGTATAAAATTCTTAGTAGTTTCCTTTCTTTGAACCAAAACATGCATTATTGGTACTCTAAAGATACACATCAGTAAAAGGTTTCTTCCATGTAACTATAAAATGTCTTGATTGAGAAAGAAAAACATTTCTTCAGAAACATGCCTCCCTCCCATATGGAACCATGTTTATTATGTGGGCCAGCACACAGGGGAGAATCACGTGACTTTAGATTATAAAAAATGGCGGATTATTGTCAAAACCCCTCAATACAGCTAAGACTTTCTTTGATATTTCCGTTAATACTGATCAATTGGCATGGGGTTTAAAGCAGATACCCCCAAAAAATGAAAGTAACATGTCTATCTTTAGCGACTTTCAGACCCAGATCTGGTTAAAAAGTTATTGACGAGCAACCAAATTTTTTGGTCGCTCATCAATAACTTTTTAACCAGATCTTTGTCCTAGAGTTGCATACAATGCGCATGTTACTGTGGTTTTTCCAGGGTATCTGCTTCAAACCCCATGCAAATCTGACCAGTATTAACAGAAATACCAAAGAAAGTGTTACCTGAATCAATGTTTTTCTCAATGGTATCCGCCATTGTTGTTGTTTTGAAGTCACATGATTTTCCACAGTGCAGCACATGAGATTTTGGTACCTATCACATAGTGGCAAAACACTGACGTATCCAGCGGAGCTAGGGGTCTAAATTTGGTCTGAGTCTTTATCTACACCCATAATTTATGTATGCAAGCAGCAAAGGCACTGGTGAGCCTTTGTTGCTCAAAAATGGGATAAGTACCAAAATCCCATGTGCTGGCTCATATTATTTATGATGATCCTGAGGCTGTGTCGGCTGGTTTTGAAGCTGTGGCCCCGCTAACACTGGAGTCTCTGGTCCAAGGTTTGGCTTTCACTCGGTAAAACTTTGTACCCACCGGGACTTTAAACCTGTTGTTTGGCTGTAGAATATGAAAGAGAAAAGAATCATGTGGCATTCAGGCTTCCAGATAAAAGTGTGTATTTGAAAAATATTTTTCTTATTTTTCAATCAAAACATACATTGTGGGTACTCAAAAGAGCCATCTCAATGTGACGGTTCTTTTGAGCATCCAAAACTAATGTTTAAACTGATGGGCAAGAAAAATAATTATAATTCTGCGCTCAAAAATTGTGCTTAACTAGATTTATCATATGACGTTACTGTTATTCAGTGGATAACGTCAGGTCACAAATAATGGTATGACCACACGTTACATAACACTTTCAGTGGGAACAAGTAACTTCATGATGATGTCTGTGACAAAAATGCAAATTTTCATTGAAATAAACAAACTTTGAAGGTAATAAAATTGCATTTTAAAGCTTATATGATAAATAGAATCTTACACTGTGATCATTTCATTCAACTAGAGCAGCAGTCAATGGTACACCATCGCAAATACCCCCTTTTTTTCCTTTAACCTTTACCTTGGGTTCAAAGTCACACAAAATGTTGCCCATTACTCTCTACATCATGTCACCAGATGCACCTGCAAAGTTTGAATTTGCTACGTCCAACTGTTTAGGAGAGGCATTTACAAGAAAATACATTATATGACCTTGACCTTGGGGTCAAGGTCACATAAAATGTTGCCCAGTACCTTCCACATCATGTGACCTATGCAGCTGTGAAAGTTTGAAGTTACTACGTCCAACGATTTAGTAGAATATGCATTTACAAGAAAAAACGTTATATGACCTTCACCTCACAATGCTTGTCTAAGCAATTAACCAGTACGACGCCACTACCGCGAAAGGTCCCGGATGTGACGAAGGAACAAATTTACGTTGACGCGATTTCACGGTATTTCCGCTGATGCCCACCCCTGTTTATGCACGTACTTTAAAATTTGCTTTTCACTGACAACCCTTCTTGAATCAGCGGACGGTGGAGAATGAAAGTATAAATTTTTACATGATGAATCTCCACTGAAGTATGGGACTGGGCTTGGATTGAACTCATGACCCCTGGATCTGCAGGTGGACTCGCTACTGAAGGGCTAATGTTTTGCGTCATCCAATGCAAGTATAACATCTGAATTTTAACTCATATTTTAGTGGAGGATCTTCATATTTGGTTGACTTTTGTGATTTGATTCTTTATGTCCTAGGCAACCTTTTTAAGTCATATCAGGACAGGTCTTCCTGGGTTGTACCAGTTCTAAGCAGGATTAATGTGTCTTGCTCAAGGAAACAATGCAGTGCCACTGGTGAGGCTAGAACCCGCAACCCTTTGATCTTGAGTCAAGCACTCTACCACTGAGCCACTGTACTCCCTAATATTTGATTGAGATATTGTTTTATTGATATACAATACCTTTTTAGCTTGACAATACTCCTTGTCTGTTACTTCTGCTATTGACCACTGCTTTCTAGTTTCACCGGGATCTAAAATCAAACAAAACATTCTAAAATCTGAAGATAGTAAATTGTATATGAAAAGGGGTACATGCATTAAGGGGCTTTTTTGGCCCCCCTATGAGGCTAAAATATAAAAATTGTTTTTCACCAATTTGTTCTTGTAAGTTTATTAGAACAATAACCAAAGTGTACAAGTCTCAAATTACTATGAATTTTACCGTTGCTATGGTAACAAAAATGGCCGCCAAAATAGGCTGAAAGGATAGGAAATTGACCACTTTGGAGCAAAATTGAGAGGTTTGACAGAAAAATTAACATAGAGTACAAGCAAATACCAAACAGATATTTTAACAGAAGATGAGAATTACCACGGCACACAACATATTAAAAGGATTTTTTGCTATTTAGCTGTGCTGATATCTAATTCTTAAAAAATTGGTCTCGAAAAACCTTAAATTTGGTCCAATATGGCAACTTCTCTGTTTTAAGCCTATTTTGTTGGCCATTTATGTTTAATACCATAGCAATGGTAAAATTTAAATAAATGCCGAAATTTTGCACTTTAGTTATTCTTCAAATAAACAAACCAAAAGAAATTGGTGAGAAGCAATTTTCAGTTTTTTGCTCAAGAGGGGGCCAAAATAGCCCCTTAATGCACATACCCCTTTTCAGAATATAATTTCTTGCACAACAGATAAGAATATCTGAGATTTTAGCCTGGGATATATATTACTATCCTACCTATGTTATTTTACATGAGGGCTGTTCATTGGTCGTATTGGAACTCATGCACATGGTAGTCAATTGACGTCATTGTTATGTCAAAGTGACACCATCATGTAATGTCACAACTCAGCACATTCACAGGCTTCCAGATAAGAGTGTATATATATATATATAATCGGATTTTTGATTAACGTGCAGGTGCAGGGGCAACATCCACATCAGTGGGCCCCTTTCCAGGAAACTGGCTAGCTGCACGCATAGCAGATCTCACACCTGATCTCCAGGTGCTCCTTTCTTGAGGGTCAACTGTGGTAAATTGTAAATTGTGTATTGGAAAATTATTTTCTTTATTTCTCATCCAATACAGATGTTGTAGGTACTCAAAAGAACCATCTCAATGAGCACCCAAAACACATGTTTAAATTAATGGGTAAGAAAATAATAAAAATTTAACGCAAATAAAATTTCCTTATCTGGACCTATCTGGACATGCAAGATCTTCTCTGATTTTGTTTCAAAATAAAATTAAGGAATTGAATGGTGAGCAAGAAAATGAATTAGTGGTGCAGTGATTTCATCTAACTTGGTAGAACAAAAATTTCTGTGAAGTGATTTTGAATTTATGCCAGAAGTTTAGGATGACCTGTCATTTTAAGATGACCTCTGTCATTTAAAGAGGAAAAATATGCATAACGTTCAATGTAGGTTGGACAAAGACGAATTCAAAAGGTCACCCTTAAGCACTTTGTACTCAGATGAGCAAAAAAGAATATGGCAATGACTGGACCAGGGCCCACTCATGATGCGTTAAAATATAAACAGTGTGTAAAACGCCACTCAAAAATAGACAAAATGAAAAAAGTCAAACAGCAATGCTTATTAGATACCTCCACACAGTAAGGGTCAGTGAAAAAAACTTAGTTTTGGCAAGTGAAAGTGCAAACCAGCAGACCCTAGTTTTGAAAAAAAGATTTCAGTAAAATCTGTGAAAACAAGATTTCAGTAGAATCTGTGCAAATGATCTTCAAGCTTGCAATCTGGAACATTTGTTAAAAACAAATACACAAAATTATTCACACCTGAAAGCTCTTTATATCAAAGCTTATATCTAAAAAATAGTCTAAGTTCTCATAGATGTCATTTTATCAAAAATTATTTTTTCCGAACCATACTCCTTCATGCATATGTTCAATATGTCTTTATGGTATAGGCAACATATCAAATGGCTCCATCAAAAGCTGTGGTAGGAGTTGATCTGCCCATGAAGGCACCATCAATGCATATACAAAAGCCCAATTAGGAAAAAATTGTCTAAGTTCTCACAGCTGTGATTTTGTCAAAAATGATTTTTTCTATACCTAACTCCTTCATGCATATGTTCATGTGTGTCTTTATTGTATAGGCAAAGTACCAAATCGTTCCATCAAAAGCTGTGGTAGAAGTTGATTAGCCCATGAAGGCACCATCAATGCATATACAAAAGCCTTATAAGGGAAAAAATGTCTATTTTCTCACAGATGTCATTTTGTCAAAAATTGTTATTTTTTGAACCAAACTTCTTCATGTATATGTTCAATGTGTCTACATTGTATAGGAAAAGTATCAAATAGTTCCATCAAAAGCTGAGGTAGGAGTTGATCGGCCCGTGTATGGACTATAATAGCATAGGCAGAAAACCATACACAAAAAGCCATTTAGAACTACAAAGGGAAATAACTCTAATAGAATCGTCCCTATCCCTTACTTTTTTGTTGAAAGTATTTGTCTTGCATATATGAACATGTTTTCAAGGTTTGATGAAAATCCAGCAATGACTCTTCAAGATATTAAGGAAACAAAATGTTAGGGACGGACGGACGCACACACAGGCAACATGAAAACAGTTTACCCACCACAATGTCATTTTTTCAGAAATTATTTTTTCCAAACCAAACTCCTTCATGCATATGCTCAATGTGTCTTTATTGTATAGGAAACATATCAAATGCATATACAAAGCCCTTATTAGGGAAAAATTGTCTAAGTTCTCACAGCTGTCATTTTGTCAAAAATTATTTTTTCTGAACCAAACTCCTTCATGCATATGTTCAATGTGTCTTAATTGTATAGGCAACATATCAAATTGCTCCATCAAAAGCTGTAATAGGAGTTGATGGGCCCATAATGGCACATACAAAATACATATGCATATACAAAAGCCTTGTTAGGGGAAAATTGTCTAAGTTCTAACAGCTGTAATTTTGTCAAAAATTATTTTTTCCAAACCAAACTCCTTCATGCATATGTTCAATATGTCTACATTGTAGGGGCAAAGTATCAAATTGCTACATCAAAAGATGTCGTCCATACAGGCACTATCCATGCATATACAAAAGCCAAATAAGTGAAAAATTGTCTAAGTTCTCATAGCTGTCATTTTGTCATTTTTTTAACCAGACTCCTTCATACATATGTTTAATGTGTCTATATTGAATAGGCACAGTATCAAATTGTTCTATCAAAAGCTGTGGTAGGAGTTGATCGGCCTGTGTATGGACTAAAATAGCATAGGCATAAAACCCTACACAAAAGCCATTTAGAACTACAAAGGGAAATAAGTCTAATAGAATTGGCCCCTAGCACTTACTTTTTTGTTGAAAGTATTTGTCTTGCATATATACACATGTTTGCAAGGTTTGATGAAAATCCAGCAATGACTCTTCAAGTTATTTAGGAAACAAAAGTTATGGAGGGATGCACGGACGGACGTGAAAACAGTATACCCACCACAAACCACAAACAAAGTTTGCGGGGGTATAACAAAGATCTTAATGACAATTGGTAGCTTAATGAAGGTCGAAAGTATTGCAGAATGCTACCCTTGGAGCATTCTCCAATACTTTTGACCTGCATTAAGCGATAATCGGTCTTGAAAACCAATTTTCAGTCTTTTAGAGAGTGGCCGTTTTACAAAGGTTTTATTGTAATCTGACTGGCTACCAATTGCAGTGTTTGACTGGCCAAGATTGTAGCCTGAACAAAAGGGTCACGATAGTACAGGTACAACTTACTTGGTTTAAGGCCAAGAGCCGTGAGGCAATCTGTGTGAAGGAAATGAAGGGTCGTTCCAACAGTGAACACAACGTAGTGGTCTAACCTTTCATCAAGGCACAATAAAACTAAATCTCCAACATGGCAACTAAAATAGATAGGGAATTAAAGCAATATAGACTCTGCATTCAGCCTCTAAAACATTAACCTTTTGTATTCTGATAAATTTTCCCATACATATTTGATACATTAAGTAAGGGACTGTCAATTGTGTATTTCAAGGGGTCTCAGGTAGAATTTTCTAAATTACAATGTATTTATGTCCCTGAAGATTGTATTAATCTTAGCAAAAAGTGCAGACCCTGATGAAATGAAGCATTACGCCGTATTTCATCTGGGTCTTCACTGTTTGCCAAGGTACCCATTTAGGGGTTTCCAGTATAATAAAGAGTAAACTCAGGAGAAATATCACTGTGGTCATACCACTATGGCAATTTGGGTCTCGTCACCCACTCCAGTGTTAAAGTAAAATTACCTTAAAATAAAGGCTACAAAAAAGAGAACTTTCCAAAACGTTTGCTTCGAGATTGCATCCTCTAGTTAACAACCTCTATGTTGTCTTGCCAAAACGGAGATAAAATCAGATTTTAAATGAGATACTGCATGAGATTTCTCACAATTTGGCATTTTGACAAGTGTAGACTCAGACGAGCCTGTGCAGCCTCCTTTTAAGCTTAGAAACTCCAAATGGTGTTCGGTCAGTAGCTTAACAATCATAGAATACTCAAGCGACTAGCAAAGGCTCTGATCAGACTGCGCATATGCGCAGGCTGATCTGAGGCTTTGCTGGTCGCACAACCCACATTGTTGGAAATGTCATGCACTAGCTCAAATTTGTTTTTACAGTTATATTAATAAATTGTCAATAACGGTTTAGTAATAATTATACGGTTTTGTCATTGATTTATTATCCACAATGACAAAACAGTAATTAGCTATACATCAAACGTTAAAGTTTTCATATAATTTTTAAAGCTAAAAGATACAATGTGAATTTGATGAACAAAAATCAACCGGAACCCAAGCATTTTGGGGCGTTTATCTGTGATTAAATGAAGAAATTGAACATGATGAGAAAGTTATCTTAACACTGAAATAAGTGACGAGACCCAAATTGCCGTATGATCACAGTGAATTTATAATAAGAAACCCACATCAGCATAATAACCCAAATACAACTTCAGGATTACAATATGCAGAGATAAAGTGAAAGTATTAAGCCTGACTTATAAGATACCCTAGAAAAATCATCTGCAGAATTTTCTTCAATTTTAATTGATCACTAGAAATTATGTTTCAGAAACATGGTGCCCTCATCAACTTGATTGTCCTTTAGAGTGGTAATACATCATATGGCCAGTAATAAAAAAATATCAGCGTAAAATTGCAATTATTTTCTTATCCATCAGTTTAAACATGTGTTTTGGGGGCTCAAAAGAACCGTCTCATTGAGACGGTTCTTTTGAGTACCCACAATATATGTTTTGGTTGAGAAATAAGAAAATAATTTTCAGTTACACACACTTATCTGGGGGGCTGTATCATAAATAACTCTTAGGGAGCGCAGTGGCTCAGTGGTAGAGTGCTTGACTCGAGACCGAAGGGCCGCAGTTCGAGCCTCACCGGTGTCACTGCGTTGTGGTCCTTGAGCAAGACAAGTACTAGCTTAGTACTGGTTCAACCCAGGAAGACTCATCCCTGTTTAACTGAAAGATTGTTGATGAGAAATAAAGGATCAAAACAAACAAACAAACAATAAATAAATAACTCTTCATCTTGTCACAAATATGTATCTCTGCAGATTTGGTTAAAACCAAACAACTGTTTCATGAAAGTGTCACCCTATATCAAGACAGTGATCTCAGGAAACCTAATCACATAATGCACCAATGCATATTTTCACAAAATCTATTACTGTTTATGAAAAAGTGTGATGATCTCAAATACCATCAAGAGAGTGCAGTGGCTCAGTGGTAGAGTGCTTGACTCGAGACCGAGGGGTTGCGGGTTCAAGCCTCACTGGAGTCACTGCGTTGTGTCCTTGAGCAAGACACATTAATCCTTGCTTAGTAATGGTTCAATCCAGGAATACCCATCCCAACATAACTGAAAAATTGTTGACTGGGATGTAAGGATTCAAATCAAACAAACAAAATTAAAGCTGATCTAAACAGAAACAATGCCAAAACTATAATGGTCCTAGTCACCGTATGGTTGTGTGATATACCTCATAATAGAGACTTTATCTTGAACCAGAGATCTTGTACTAGTCGACATAGACATCTCCATCTGGTAAAAAAAGAAGAAAAAAGACAATGATATGAGCCTGGTTTCGAGAAAATCTATACTGATGTTATTACTACCGGGTACTGAGGATATAAATAGAGGACCTTACATGAGTACTCATGTTTTATTGAATTTATTAAACGAGTTGAGGAAAAGAGATCAAATGCGAGGCTAGCCGAGCATTTTATCTCTTTTGCAACAAGTATAAAAAATTCAATAATACAGGAGCACGAATGTTAGATTCTATTTATCACAGGACATTGAAATTACTTTAAAATCGCAATTTTGGCATGAAAACGTCAAGATTTTGCTACCTTTTATGCAACACAATATAATGGACGTCATTACAAAACGTTACTAAATCTGTAAACCACTAGTGGATTATCAATTTTATTGCATGGTGTTATATCACTCCCAGACGCAACGTCATGTGATAAAAAAGATTATTATACTCATCTCAACCGAGCATGAAATTTCAACCACCAAAAAAAGATAAAATGCTGAAAAATAAAAACCTTTCTTGCTTTTAAATTGTCGGATGTTGTATTTATCATGCTAATAAATGTAAAAATGCCAACAACTGTTGGCATTTTAACATTTATTAGCATGATAAATGTCAAGCTAAGTTGAGTTGAGCATGAAAAAAGTTTTATATTTTGCTCTGTTCAGCTGCCTGCTCAGCTATACAGACAAGCTAGATTACTGCAATTTTGCATGTAGCAAGATTTATAGCTATTATATATGGGCCTCGGCGCGAGAAAACCTGTCTTCGGGGCGTTGCGAACAACAAGGGCGCAGACCAGCCTGCTCATCTGCTCAAAACATTTACCGTAATAATCTATGTATATCAGCCAATGAAAGGAAGGTTTACATTTATGGAGCTGAAGGTTATTAACTTGCGACAAACAAAATCTCAACTTTCTAGCTAGTCTCTGTTGCTGAGCAGGCTGGTTTGAATCTCACTTTTTCGGAAAACCTGAAGACAGGTTTTTTCGCGGCGAGGCCCATATAATCTTTACAGAAAGAGAACAACAAAGGTGCAGATCAGCCTACACAGTTGCGCAGGCTGATCTGCACCTTTGTAGTTTGCATGCAACATAAGCAAGTTTTCTCGCAATGAGGACCATTCAAACGTGCTTATCACACAGAGGCAAATCCAGGATTTCTGGAAAGGGTGGTTGGATGTATGAAAGGGGGAGGGTGATTTGCTGATTTTACTTAATTTTTCTTAAATATCTCCATGAAAATGAAATAATTTGGTCTCAGAGTGGGGTTCATGTAAACCCCCACTGTCACATATGCATAGTCATATGTCAAACGTGCATATACTGATACACAGTGAAAGCAAGGTTATAAACAAAGTCAAATCAGAGACTATACTTGCACACAATAGATAGCCTAGGGCCTCAGGGTTCTTCATACAGACATTGGTTTAGATAAACAGAATTTTGGAGCATAAAATAGTAATTATTTTCATACCCATCGGTTTTAACATATGTTTTGGGTGCTCAAAAGAACTGTCTCATTGAGACTGTTCTTTTGAGTACCCACAACATATGTTTTGGTTGAGAAATAAGAAAATCAATTTTTTGGTACGCACTTTTAACTAAAGACCTGTACAGACAATAAAGACTTTGATCAGACTGGGCCATTTAGTTGATTTTGTCATGCACTCCCTCATATTCCTCTATGTGCTGTTATTTCACGGTTTTGGCATGTCTCAGTCGGATTTTACAACCTCTGCTCTGTAGTGGGAGTAAACATTTACACTGAGTGGAAACAAATGTTAACCTATTTAAGCTGAATGGAATCTCCCGCTCTTATCAACTGGATCAGTCATTTTCCATTGGTGGTATTTTTCAATTTTATTCAAATTCTAATAAACAATTTCTGTAAGCAAACAGTGGAGACACTGATCAGACGGCGCATTCTGCGGCATCTGATCTGGGTCCGCACTGTTTGCTTGTCTGACAAAAATGAATATAGCAAGAAGTGAGCAAAGCTCACATACCCCCGGCGGTAGCCATCAGAGGTTGTAACACTTTCAGAGAAAAGACAAAATTGTCAAAGATTTCATAATCCTAAATCAAGTAGTTTCTGAGAAAACTTTGATAAAATGTCCATATGTGTTATATAAGAGAGACAGAAGGAAAAATTGAAAAAAGAAGGCAAAATGAGGATTAGCAACTTAATTTTCATTTACACAATACACTTAGCCTACCTGAAGGTGTACACTAAATTTGAAAACACTGGCTCCAATAGGAGCCGAGATATCTGCGACAGAAATTTTCATTGGAGAGAAAGAAAAATGAACAAATAAAGGGACTGATAAGCAATATGTGGCTGTTCTTTTGTTACACAATACAACTAACAATCAAGCTTTGTACCGAATTTCAGAATCCTAACTCAAGTGGTTGCTGAGAAATCTTTGACAGAAAAAAATGTCCATCTGTATTATACAAGAGAGAAAGAAGGAAAAAATCAAAAGTTGAAAAAAGAAGGCAAAATGGGGATTAGCATCTTTATTTCCATTTACACAGTACACTTTGCCATCCTGAAGATGTACACAAAATTTGAAAACACTGGCTCCAATAGGAGCTGAGAAATCTGTGACAGAAATTTCCATTGGAGAGAAAGAAAAATGAACAAATAAAGGGACTGATAAACAATATGTGGCTGTTCTTTTGTTACACAATACAACTCATCACTATCAAGCTTCATACCAAATTTCAGAATCCTAACCCAAGTAGTTGCTGAGAAATCTTTGACGGAAAAAAAAGTTTACAGACAAACAAACAGACAAACAAACAAACATAATTACAGAAAAGGCAAAACTATATACCCCCTATATACTTCGTACCGGGGGTATAACTAGGCTTATATGGGTTAAACATATCATCTTACAGTAATACTCATGAGTAAAAGCAATAATGAACTCACCAACTGTTGCTGCATTTTAGACATGGATTCATCCTTCAATTTAACAACCTGTAATAACAAAACAATGTGCTACTACAGTAAATGTTCTAAAATTTTGGAAACTATTCTATTTCTTTTCTTAAATAAATGCTGTTTTTCAGGGCTGAAATTCACAAATTGCTTGTCAGAATAGCAATCAGGGAAGACCCTTGTTGCGGTGATGTTCCCAATAATGGATATGGCAAACAAAATAATAAGTAAACTCCGATTATTAGTTTCACAAATTCTTCATAAGTTAAATCCCTGCACAGTAAAAACACTAATTTTGTCCGAAAATGACAGAAATATGGCAACTACTTGAAACTCCTTAGTTTCTAACGTCAAAAATCTACGTCATGCAAACGTTACGCAATTAGGTTAATTGCGTAACGCTAACATTACGTTAATTCATACAAAAGATGAACCTTACATCCAAGTCAGTTCGTACAGGAGAAGAACCTCACTTCCAACCCTGATTAAACTGCTTCTTCAGAAACAGTCTGATCTGGGTCTGTGCTGTTTGTCTAGGCCTTTTTAGCAGGCTACTAGTGTTAAAAATTTAGAACATTTACTGTAAATGCTAATGTCATGAGAGTAAAGCTGAAGCAGGGATAGAGAAACCTTCAAATTCCTGCTCTGAACATCGCCCAAATAATTCAACTCCAACCAAGCATTGTTCTAAACTGTCATCCCACCCACTCCCTTCCAACATTTCATATTCCCAGTAGATTTCAGGAACACAATCAGTGTCAAATGGTTTGGATCCAGTTACAGACAATTACATTCCTCAGTATTTGACAGGCTTAAGTTTCGACCTCCGAATGATGCCAAAGGTGGATTTTCAACACAGTGACTCCAGTGAGTCTCCAACTAGCAACCCTTCAATTTCCAGTCCAGGCCTTTAGTTAAGAGTGTGTACCAGAAAAATAATTTCCTTATTTCTCAACCAAAACATATGTTGTGGGTACTCAAAAGAACCATCTCAATGAGATGGTTCTTTTGAGCACCCAAACATATGCTAAAAATTATGGGTAAGAAAATATTTACAATTTTATGCTGAAATTTTTTGTTTATCTAAACCAATGCCAGTCTAACACTCTACCAACTGAGCCACTGCGCTCCGCACACAAGAACTTTATGGTTCATCGACAATATACAAACTTCTGATTCCAAGTCAATTCAGTGTTGTAATTTCATTATATTTACATTTCCGAAGCAATCCTTTAATGAATCATTAGATTTTTGCAACCATTCATAGCCTCATGAATTACACACATTTGACTGAAAGCTGCCCATGCAATAAGCTTCGAACTCATTCGCCAGAAGTGATACTGGTGTTGTGATTGACAGCGAGCCACACCTGAGTCGCACATGCAAAAAAGCCTCTTGTTTGCTCCATTGGCTGTCCCTGTTCAAGCTGGATGTTCCGCTTTTCTATTTTACACTCCGACTAAACCCCAAAACTGTTTTAATTCCTAAATCAAAAATAATTTTCATATTTTAGATATTTATAATAGAATGAAAATATGAGCAATGAATTCAATTTTTGGAATGTTCATGGAATCATCAATACTTTGGGTCTCTTGCAAAGTTGACTTTGCAAGAGACTCGGAATGTTCATGATTCCATGAACATTCCAAAAATTGAATTAATTTCTTAAGTAAATATGGATTCATTGTGTAAATGGAAAAGTGTGGATCTTGATCAGTAGAGAATTTGAAGACTTCCACACATCGCACTTGTTTTTAATGTTAGGTATGATTATCCAGGGTTTATACAGGCAAGTTTGAGTAAAATTCAAGGACTTTTCAAGGATTTCTAAAAGACTTTCCTACAGTTTTCGGGACTGAAAACTTATGAAAAAAACTGATTTACACGTTAAAATTCTACTTCTGAAATGCTAGAGTCCATTACTAAAGATATTAGTTTTAGAAAATTAGTATAAAATTGTGATGCCTTTATTTGGTGCAGCATATGCTGCACCAAATAAAGGTACCACAATTTTATACTGATTTAGGTCTCCAAAAACGGTGTTGAACCCTCCTGTAAATGGTAAAATTCAAGGACTTTTCAAGGCTTTGGAGTGTTTTCCAAGTACTTTTCAGGGCAAATTTTATTTTCAAGGACTTTTCAAGACAGTCCTGTATATTCAAGTACTTTTTAAGCCTGTGTGAACCCTGTTATCAATACATTAAACTGTTTGCCTGTTAGCAGCAAATTTTGTCGTATGCTGATGATCATTGCACACAGTTTGGACCCAGAAAAGGCCTGACAAAATGATCGGCCTGATCTGGATCCAAATGGTTCGAAACTCCGATGGTATTCCCGAAAGAATATTTTGAAAAAAGTAATGTTGTCACAAAAAATTACCCAGCATGCAAAGTGTTAAAAAAGCCATCTGAAACTTACATCTTCCAATTCTTTTATTCTTAGCTGCAAACTGGGGTCATCAGGGTCACTGAAAAAAGACAGAACCATTTGGGCATCAACACATGAGGAAACAGGCTCTTCAAAATGTAATCTATAAAATATGTCAGACTATAAAAAGAACTTGATTAGGTGATGTTTGTTAGCATATGCCCCAAGAGTCATTGTTAATGTTGTGACTATTTTTTTTAATAGACTTACTAGCCTTCTTCTCACATGTGGAATGTGTGATTCAAGAAGAGGGACATGGTGGCCCGTAGATAGCCCACAGAATGGTTTGAGCAATTTCGGGAGAAGGCAAAGTGGGGTATAATTGTGTGCCAAAACAATTTTGGCCTTAGCTCGCCAGTATTTGTTTTGTCTTGAAAATGGTGTCTGCTTTTATGTCTGCTGCATATATTCAAGTGCACTTCAGACTGAATGATTTCATGGAAGCAATCAATATGAACCCTGATCAGACTGCTCCCTTGGGAGCAGTCTGATCTAGGTCCATATTGTTTGGAATATAGGCTACATAAGAACATAAGCAGATGAAAGGAGCAGACGACAGATGTCCTGACTGGCGGGAAAAGGGCTAAAATTGAGCCAGCTATTTAGGCAAGATCATTAAAGATTTCTACCCCAAACCAAAGTTCACATTTTCTTAATCCAGTATGCCAGAATTACCTGATCTGCAGGACTGAAGGTGTTGATGACCCAGACATAATCTCCAGTTGTTCTTTATATTGCGTCAATTGTTGCTGTCCTAGAGCCAGATCACTCTCCCACCTCCGCTGGTTCGCCGTGAACTCTCGTTCTTTGTCCTGAAGCAGGGACAGTGCCCTATCCTTGATATCTTCTGCCTTCAGCTTTTCATCTTTCATTCTTTCTGCTAACTCTAAAAAGGAAAAGAGTCAGGCCATGAAAAACATGAATACATTTTTTCTCAACTCTTTCTGTGCACAGTCATACACTGGACAGAAGCTCAGGCTGATCAGAGTCTTAGGACAGACACACATGCCACATTGTTGATTTTTTCATGGGTCAGCATTTCTTTGTGAAATTGCCCTTAATGAAACTGTTCACTTATAGCAAATCTCATCTTCATGGTCTCTAAGTATACAGTGAAAACTCTTTAAAGCGACATTCTTTATAACATCAAAATTCTTTACAACATCAATTGTATTTGCACAAATGTACTAGTTTAGCTTGAATTTGCATTCATTACAACAGAAATTCAGTTTGTCAAATTATTTGGGGACAAACAGTGTCGTTGTTTGTTTGTTTGTTTGATTTGATTCTTTACACCCCATCAACAATCTTTCAATTAAACAGGGACGGGTCTTCCCGGGTTGAACCAGTACTAAGCTAGGATAAATGTGTCTTGCTCAAGGACCACAACACAGTGACGCCGGTGAGGCTCGAACCTGCGGCTTCTCGTTCTCGATTCAAGCACTCTACCACTAAGCCACTGCGCTCCCTACAGTGTCGTTGTAAAGAGGGTTGACTGTAGTACAATTATTAGGAACAATTATGTGTGCCCATGTCATTAAATGACAAGATTCACTACAATGTAACAGTATGACACAGATGGCCTATCTGAACTTACATGAAAAGGTGACAGAACTCTTAACTATAATTTGTCAATTGTAAACAAAATGGAGGTTGACTTGAAACTGTACAATATATAGTAGAAATAATGTGATAGTAAATATTAACACATAAAAGTATAAATTCGCACCAAAGATTGTTCTCAACTTGTGCAACAGTAGAAAAAAGTATATACATATTATTATACTACGCGTCTGGGGTGATCCGATGGTATGGCCTCATCAACTCGATGTGATACAGTACGCCAGATCAAGTTACCATTATAATAATATGTTTATAATGTACCTTTTTCTGACATTATAAAATGTTTTGGTTACGTCACATGTTACGTGACGTTCGGTCATCATGTTTTCTGGTTCCATGCTTGAAATTTACTTTACATAACGTCACAGCAAAAGCAGGTAACCGACGTTAGCCTCGTTTTAAAGGATAGTGATACAGAATCGGAAAACCTCAGCTCCTTGATCCAGCTTTCTGTATCAAATGGCCAAAAAAACAGACAGTTCAAAAGAGGTATCATCTATAGGTATATAATAAAGTATGTTATTCTGGTGATTTATGGTTCAGATATTTTTTAATATTTGTGATATCCAAAATGTATTTGTTTGTGTTTAAGTGTCTACAGACATAAGCAAGAATATTTTCCAAATTTTTGTGATCTCTATTGTACGCTGCGAAATTACACGATTCCATGACTTTCCAAGAAAAAAGTCTTGAAAAGTCTGTTTTCCATTACATTTCTAGGGCTGTGTGAACCTTTGTTGTTTGCCTGCAATAAAATCAGATTGTCTTGTAGCAAAGCCCATAATTTATCAAGGCAGAAAACAACACTGATGCTCACCAGACATGATTGATATGTGGGTATATGGCACCCATAGGTCCAATTAAGCAAAGTTTTTGAGAGTTTTGATTTGATTCTTTACGTCCCAGTCAACGATTTTCAGCTATGTCAGGAAGGGTCTTCCTGGGTTGAACCAGTACTCAGCTAGAATTAATGTGCCTTGCTCAAGGACACAACACAGAGATGCTGGTGAGGCTCAAGCCCGCAACCCCTCGGTCTTGAGTCAAGCACTCTACCATTGAGCCACTGTGCTCCCCATTTTTGAGAGTAAAATTATCATTATTTTCTTACCCATCAATTTAAACATATATTTTGGGTGCTCAAAAGAATCGTCTCAATGAGACAATTCATTTTGAGTACCCACAACATATGTTTTGTTTGAGAAACAAAAATAATAATTTTCAAATGCTCAATGTTATCTGGAGGTCTGGTACCATATGTAGACACATGGTACCATAGGTAAGCTATGTTCTGCGATTGTGGCTTTTCCTGGTCATATTCACTTATATTTCATAACAAGGCTTGTAAAATGCACACTCTAGTTTCAGTTCTTTGGTGCAGTCTTTGCTTCCAAAAGATACCCTTTTAAGAACATATTTGACTTCACTACAGCTGGTGACTGGGACTGTGTGGTGGCGGTAGAAAGTCTCCCTGCCCTTCACTATAGTGTAGATTTTATTTTCTTGTCTTTTGAGGTCATGGGTTTCATTGTGGAACTTTGAAACTATTAGAGGGTCACTGATGAAGCCTAAATGGCAGAAACAAGCTAGTCTGGCCCAGGAAATATGCACACTCTAGTTTCAGTTCTTCCAAAAGATACCCTTTTAAGAACATATTTGTATGTTTCTAACTGACCTTTGGTGACCTTGACCTCTTCATCCATCTCTTGTTCCTTCTTCCTCAGTTCATCAATCACCTTATCCTTAGCTTGGACCACTTTATTTACTGCTTCATTGAATTTTACCTGCAACACAAGATTTTTTAACCCTTAAAGCGCCAATCACAACTGCAGCAGACGACAAATTTTGGGATATCTTTCCCAACTTCGAAAAAATAAGGTATGATATTTCATGAGAATCGTCTGCTGGCAGATGATTCTCATGAAATATCATGACTTATTCGTTATTTTTAAAAAGGGACAAAATTTTAAATTGTCCTCTGCTGCAAAACATAGGTGGCGCTTTAAGGGTTAACTCATTGAATGCTGGGTAAATTTTGATGCTTTTGTTGTCGTCTGCTGACTTTTATAAAATAATTCTTTATGGAAAATTTTGAATTCAGATCTGAATCAAAACTTTTTGCAAAGGTTATCAGCGGACAAAAATAGGAAAGAGTTAAATATGGAATTTGAAAATAACTAGTGTGGGTATTCATTTTCTTAATTGGGTCGTAAGGAACATTTTGGTATTAAACAAAATTGTCAAAATTTGCTGGAAAAATAAATCATTTTTTTTACTCCAGCTGGTCCTGCTCCAGTGATTTCAGTTTTGAAAGACAAGACACATTCATAAATATCCCTTAATGTGCCAATCGCAACAAAAGTCGTTTGATTTTCTCGTCTGCTGAAATGTTTAAGAAGCCTCTATGGCAATTAGTGTGGACCCAGATCAGACTGCTCCTATAGGAGCAGTCTGTTCTGGGTCCACGCTGTTTGCTTCTATACTTAATTGGTCAGTATTTCTAGGCAATTATTTGCAGCAGACGACTTCAGCAGACAACATTTTTAAATGCATTGTTTCCCTGGCGCATTAAGGGATATGACATCATGTGTGATACAGCTGTGATGTAATAAATGCAAAATATCTTCAAAATTCTATATATTAAAATAAAAGTTCAAATTTGCCATCAATATGACATTTATTTCATCTTGCAAAGCAAAAAAGTGTATTTTTCATTTGTGGGAATCTTAAATATAAACTTTCACTTCACTCACTGAAATAAATGTCTTATTCACTCTAAAAATTTTAATATGGGCCTCAATGAAGAAAACCTGTCTTCAGGGTTTGCAAACAATGAAGGCGCAAACCAGCCTGCACATCTGTGCAGTCTGATCAGCACCTTTGCTATTTATGTATTCGAAAGTGTCATATCTAAACTTGATCCAAGCCAAATTTCTATTTTCTAGCTAGTCTGTGAAGCTGAGCATGCTGATTTTGGTATGGCATGGCTGGAAACCCCAAAGATAGGGTTTTGGGGCTAAGAACAAATGATCAAACAGTGAAGGCCCAGACCAGACTGCTCTAACAAGTAGCCCAATGGGCAACGATCGCTCACCATGGAGCCAGCATAATGTTGGGAGACACCATAATTTAAGATGCTCAAAGGCAGATAACTCTGAACTTGAAACAGTGACCAGAAATTAAGTCAAAAACATAAGATATAATGCCGGTTCTAGTTATCTGCAAGTATTAAAAAGATCTGAATAAAAATTGCATTGGAAACCTGGTGAAAGTGTAGTTTTCAGATACTCAAGGGCAGCTAACTCCGTAGTCAGTTATGGGATCTGACCGAAATTCAAACTCATCCATACTTTTATGTATGTCCTGGTAACCTACAGGGATGAAGAACATCAAATGAAAAATGAAGGTGCTAGAGTGGTCACAACATTATATAGTTATATTTTAGATGCTCAAGGGCAGCTAACTCTGTAGCTGGTGGATGGGTGTGGCGGAAAATCAAACTCATTCAAACTTTTATGGAAGTCCTTGTTACCTACAAATGAGGAAGATCCATTCAAAAATGAAGGTGCTAGAGTGGTCACAACAGAAGTCCCATTGTAAGTCTATGCAGATTTTTTATGATGCTCAAGGGAAGTTAACTCCACAGTCTAAAGTTGGTTCTGCTTTAAATTAAACTCATCCAAGCTTTTATGGTTGTCCTTGTTACCTACAAGAATGAAGAAGATCCAATCAAAAATGAATGAGCTAGTGTGGTCACAACAGTATTCATTAATTTTTAAGATGCTCAAGGGGAGCTAACTCCAAAATAAAAATATGTGATGGGATCTTGACGAAATTCAAACTCATCCAAGCTTTAATAGTTGTCCTTATTGTATGCAAGAATGAGGAAGATCCATTCAAAATTGAAAGCACTAGAGTGGTCACAACATTTCTCCCATTATAAGTCTATGGAGATTTTTCCAAACTCTCAAGGGCAGGTAACTCATAAGTCCCTGGTCGGATACTACTGAATTTCGAACCCATCCAAGATATTATGGGTTTACTTGTTGCCTGCAAGAATGAAGAGGATCCAATCAAAAATGAAGGAGCTAGAGTGGTCACAACATTATTCATTAATTTTTCTGACGTTCAAGGACAGCTAACTCCAAAGTCAGTAAAGGAATCGAGCCAAAATTCAAACTCATCCGAGCTTTTATGGTAGGTCTTGTTATCTGCAAGAATGAAGAAGATCCATCCAAAAATGAAGGTACTAGAGTGGTCACAACATTTCTCCCATTATAAGTCTATGGGGATTTTTCCAGATGCTCAAGGGCAGCTAACTCATAAGTCCCTGGTCTGATACTGCCAAATTTCGAACCCATTCGAGATTTTAAGGTTGTCCTTGTTACCTGCAAGAATAAAGAAGAACAAATCAAAAATGAAAGAGCTAGAGTGGTCACAAGATTTTCCCCATTATAACCCTATGGGAGCTATCTGTTGCCATAGAAACCAGAGTTCTGATTCGATCTTACCCCAAACCTAATGCGATCAATCCCCCACACCAATGATGCTCCTGATGAAATTTGATTATGATTGGCCAGCTGTTTTCAGAGATATTCATGTTTGAAAGTGTGGACGCACGGACGGACGCACGCACAGACGCCAGCTGGAGTCCCATACTATAAGCTCACCCTGAGCCTTCGGCTCTGGTGAGCTAATAATCAAAGAAGGATTATCCCAACGGCAGACAATAATATGTAACTAAAGCATATGTTGTGGGCACTCAAAAGAACCATCTCATGTGATTTTTTTTCTTTTGAGCACCCTAAACATAGTTTGATGGATGGATAAGAAAATAATTATAAATTTATGCACAAAAATTGTTTATCCCTGGACCTATGATTTACTGTAATGAACACTGACCTGTTTCTCCCCGGTAAGGGATGTTAGACTAGACCTGAGCTGGAGAGAATCTTCCTTTTCTTTTTCTAACTTGGTAATCAAGTCCGACATTTCCTGCCTGTGTCTCTCTTCTAACTCTGCAATCGCCTGTTCAAACACCATGCAAGTTATAGGTACATGCAAAGCCATACCGAAAATAACACTTATCCTATCACTACTTCCAATAAGATGGCATCATGTGAGCAGTCTGGAGCAGTCTGGTCAAGGTCTATATTGTTTGCAATATTGGTTACCAATTTATGACAGCATTTACCATGGATTGCCGTAACAGGATTATTCCATATAAGCCTAGCAGTGCTTTTGTGGAACATAGGCAAACATTGCAGACCAAGATCAGATGCTGCAGAATGTGGTCTGTCCAATTGATGAGTGGGAAATTCCAACTATACTTAAATTGGTTAAACAACTGCTTATTTAGTAAGTAGGACAGATAGGCAGCCAGATGGAAATTAAGGGCAATAACAAAATTTCACAAACGAGCGTATGTATAAAAAGAAGGGATATCTTTATTTTAAGCAGTGACCACAATGCCAAATCAAATGAATCTGATATTGTTCAAGCATTAGGGTAGAATGCACGAGAAAGCATTAATATTAGGCAGTTATCAGACAAATTCTGATTTGGGTGGTTATGTCCAAGTCAACAATTTTTCAGTCATGTCTTCCTGGGTTTTGTTTGTTTGTTTTGATTCTTTAGGTCTCAAAAAATTTTCAGTCATGGCAGGTCCGGTCTTCCTGGGTTGAACCAGTAGTGAGCAGCAGATAAAGTGTCTTGCTCAAGGATGCAACACAGCAACTCCACCAGCTGCAAGACTCACACTAGCAACCCTTCGATCCCCAGTCTAAGGCTCTACCAACTGAGCCACTGTGCTCTGCTCTTGCATGGTTGCATAAAAACTGTGCATGCTCTTACCTGACTGCATTTTCATTTATGTTGAACTGTTGACCCTTTGCAAAATGTGTTCTCCCTTGCATTGATCCAATCGTTTGTTTGTTTTTGGTTTTATGTCAACAGCTTGGTCATGTTGAGACGGTTAGTTAACCTATCCACGTTTTTTCCTGGAAAAACTTGACTACAGTAAGCGGGTAACTCGTACTTTGTGTGCTAACTTTGGCTTGTAACTGACACCAACCCTTCTTGAATCAGCAGAAGGAGGAGACAGACTGTAGAAAATATTTCATGATCAAGCTCCATGAAAGTAGGGGACCGGGCTTGGATCAAACTCAAGACCCCTTGATCTACAATTGGACTTACCAATTGCTCTACGGAGCCGGTGTGATTGATACAATAAGGATTGGGTCCCCATCTATATTTTAAGGAGTTTAAGGTTGGAATTTCCAAAATATGATGTATTTCTGTTCCTGAAGATTTTTCCTATCTTTGCAAACAGTGAAGACCCTGATGAAATGCTGCATTTTGCAGCATTTCATCTGGGCCTTCACTGTTTGCCACAGTATCCATTTATGGTTTCCAGCATACAAAGGGTTAACATATTACAGCAAAACCTGTTTTAAACGGCCACTAAAAATAGACAGAATCAAGTTCTTAATGACAAATGGTAGCTCAATGAAGGTCGAAAGCATGGCAGAATGCTCCCCTTGGAATGCTACTTTTGACCTGCATTAAGCAATAATTGGTATTGAAACCGAAACCAATTTTTGTCATTTTTGAGAGTGGCTGTTTTACACAGGTTTTACTGTAATTTGAAATGTTAAAATTCTAATAATGTTATTTTTTTACCTTTTCATAATCTTGCATAGATATTACTTTGTCAGAGGCTTCTGTATGTAAATCTGGACTAATAGGAAGTGACTTGGCTCCATCAGCACAATCTTCTCGCTGCTTGAGTAAACCAGTCTGTGAATTAGACTGATCACATAACATTTGCTCTGTCTGTGCTGCTGTTTGATCTTGAGAAACAATATCAGTCTGACTACTGGAATGGTTTACAGCTTCTGATTCTGTTTGTGTTTCAGACTGATTCTCTCCTGATTTATCAGTTTGTGTACTACACTGTTCCAATGAAATTGTATCTGTCTGAGTACTTAAATGAAGAGAGTTTGCATCCATGGTCCGATCAGGTTCTGTTTGCATTGAGCTACTTGCTAAAATGGGAGTGACAATAGAATGCAGTTCATCTGTCTGAACTGCAAAACTAGAGACATCAAGTGCATCAGTCTGATTTGAAATATCTAGCTGATTTATCACATTGGTTTGCATTGAACTATTTGAAAGGTAGTCTATCACTAAACTATGTCCAGTTTGTGTATCACAGTTAGCAATGTCTAGTTCAGTCTGAGCATCACAATCAGAAAATACTCTAAGTTTATAGCTGTTCAATTCATCCAAGAGCACTTGTTTCTCTTTATTAAACTCTGTACTAAATTTTGCCAAATCTTCTTGAAATTTCAATTCTAAATCCGTTTTGATTTTGTCAGTTTCAGCAGTTTTGTCTTCTAAAATTTGACTTTTTAGATTTTCAGCCAACTTATTGTGTTCAAGAGTTAATGTACTTTGTGTTAAATCTACAGCTTCTTGCTTCTCTATAAGCAAGCTCTGCTTAAGTTCTTCCAGTTTCCTTTCAGTATCAGATTCATGAAGTTTGTTTAACTCTTCCTTTAACATACTTTTCTCATTGTTCATTTTTTCTGTTTCCATTTTCATGGCCTTATCTAATTTTTCATCGTATTCTTTTGCTAAAATATCACAAATTTCTTCCTTTTCCCTTTGAAACTTTCCAACTAATGTTTCTTCCAACTTTACTTTATCTTTTTTAAGACTCTCAATGGCAGTGACCTTATCTTGTACAACCACTACACTCTTTTCTAACTCTTTTTCCAATTCTACATGCCTGTCACCAAGTTCTGCCTTCACTTTATCAATTTCTACTTCCATCTCAAGTTCATGATTTTGAATTAATTCTTTTATTTCCAGATTGTGCTTTTCAGCCAGGTCAGTCTGATTCTTCTGAAGTTCTTCTATTTTGTATTCTAATTCATTTTTCATATCTTCAAACTGTTTCTTTGATATTTCAATCTCATTTCTCATTTCTGCATTCTTTGCTTGTTCTGACTCTATTTCATCTTTCAGCAACATTTCTGTCTCCTCTTTATCCGACTGAAGCCTATCTATCACTTGTTGATGGTCAGTCTCAACATTGGAACAGAAACTAGCTATCACAGCCATGCTTGTGTCTTTGAACATGTCAATATCTGACTTTATCACATCAGAAATTTCCATCTGATGAGCTTTTAATTCACTTGTTGAACTGACCAGCAGTGGCATTTTTTCTGTTAAAAGTCTGTGTAAAGCTTTGGCCAAGTTTTCCGCTCTGGTTAATTTGATTCTATACTCTTTCATTTCAGTCTCGTACTTTTCTTTAAGTATTTTATCGATTTCTAGTTTACTATTATCGCTAGCCAGACTCTTACTGTCAGTGCTACAGGTAGTCTTAGGTGGAGAATCCATGGACGAAGGCATGGATTCGTCAATATAAAAGTCAGCAGTTGTGAACTCTAAAGATGTCTCAAGCTCTGGGGACTGACCAAGCGGGGATTTGACAGATGGGAGTCGCCCTCTCCTTGACTGGGTTTCTCGCAAAGCACTGACAGAAGACTGTTGGACATGTGAAGGTGCTTGTTGAAGTTCTGGAAAAAGAAGCAACATTTACTAACCTGCCAGCCAAGAGTGACAGTGACATCATGTTTTGTTTACAAAGTTATCAGGGACTTATGATCAATAGATCACTTGTGTATTAGTCCTATCCTGCAGATAGGATTAATACACAAGTGATCTATCGATTCGCGTTAGCGCAAGTGGGGTACACAAGTTAAGAGCGATTCTCTGTAAATATGGAGCAAAGTTTTTCACGCATAGTCTCAGATTTCAACGAAACTTTCTGTACTTGTTTGTTTTCACCCAAAACCAAATCATTCATGCTTAAATCTTTAATTTTTACTTCCGTTGCCATGGTAACCGAATCCAAAGTTT
Organism: Loripinus fragilis; assembly: GCA_964019695.1. Classification (NCBI taxonomy): domain Eukaryota; kingdom Metazoa; phylum Mollusca; class Bivalvia; order Lucinida; family Lucinidae; genus Loripinus; species Loripinus fragilis. The sequence goes on from OZ026518.1 coordinate 87,701,108, forward strand.
TTGACCAAAAAGTGCCCAAAAATCACTGAAAATAGACATAAATTGCACAGTTGTAACTTCTAGAATAAGTAAGTCTTGAACTTGTGACAACTTGTACTCCACAGTATTGCTTTATGTAAAGTCAGGGAGGGTCTGGTAATTAAATTTGGTTTTTCTGTCTTGTAGCAATTGTATCAGAAAGGTGGGTGGGGTAACAAGGTACTCAAATTTGTCATTTTTCGACATTTTTGAACTCATTTTGTTGCAAGCCGCGGTTACCCGAAATAATGTACATGCTTGAGTAAGACAAACCTGGATATGATATGTAATGAATTGGAAAAAAATGTTTGGGAAGTTACCGTCTTCTTTTCGTAACCATGGCAACTATGATGCCACCGTCTCAAAAAGCCAAAATAGACAAATGCAGCTTTTAAGGCGTTTTTGTATTGCAGAACATGAAGACATCTGGAACAATCAACAATTAAATGTTGAAATAATACTTATATTTTGCTTTTGTGACAAATTAGTGGTGCAAGACCCTAAAAGGGACCTGATAATGGCCCTTTTAGAGGTCTACATAGGAAAAAAAAGCTTTTTTTAAATAAAAAATGCAAAACTCATGTATAAGTAGTGTAGAAATTACATTAGAATATTAACAAGTCATTGATCTTAAAGCTATCATTTTATAAAAAAAATATAGGGTGTTGTCTCAATATATGAAGTCCAAAAGGGGTTTAAAAGGGGGTAAATGAGGCGTCAATTTTTTTGACCAAATAGTGCCCCAAAATCAGAAAAAGTAGACATACATTGTGCTAATGCAACTTTTAGAATGAGGAACTTTTGACCTTGTAATTACTTGTACTTGGCAGTATTGCTCAATGTGAATACATGGAGTGTATGGTTTATAATTTTGGTAATTCTGTCATTTAGCAATGGTTGCAAAAGTGTGGGTGGGGTAACAATGTACATAAATATGGTAGTTTTCAACATTTTTGAAACCACATGGTTGCAAGTCGGGTTTACTTGGAATGGTTTGCACACTTTAGTAAGACCAAGCTAAATATGGACTGTAATAAACTGAAAAAATACTTTCAGGAAGTTACCACCTTCTTATCGTTACTATGGCAACTCTGATGCCACCGTCTCAAAAAGTCAAAATGGACAAATGCAGCTTATAAGGCGTTTTTGTATTGCAGAACATGAAGACATCTGACACAATCAACAATAAAATGTTGAAATAATACTTATATTTTGCTTTTTGGCAAATAAGTGGTGCAAGGCCCTAAAAGGGACCTGATAATAGCCCTTTTAGAGGTCTCTGTAGGCCAAAAAACCCCACTATTTTGTAAAAAATGCCAAACTCATGTATAAGTAGCGTAGAAATTACATTTAAATATTTTCAAGTCATTGATCTAATAGCTAGTTTTTTTATGAAAAATAAATATAGGGCGTTGTCTTAATTGAGGGGTCGAAAATTGGGTCAAAAGTGAGTAAATGAGATGTCATTTTTTTTACCAAATAATGCCCGAAAATCAGTAAAATAGACATACATTGCTCAAATGCAACTTTTAGAATGAAAAATTTTAACCTTAGGTTTACTTGTACTAGGCAGTATTGGTCAATGTGAATACAAGGATGGTATGGTTAATAATTTTGGTAATTCTATCATATAGCAATGTTGCAAAAAGTGGGTGGGGTAACAATGTACTAAAATATGGCAGAAAATCAGTAAAAATAGACATACTTTGCGCAAATGCAACTTTTAGAATGAAACATTTTGACCTCAAGGTTAACTTGTACAAGGCAGTATTGCTCAATGTGAATACAAGGATGGTATGGTTAATAATTTTTGTAATTCTGTCATATAGCAATGTTGCAAAAAAGTGGGTGGGGTAACAATGTACTAAAATATGGCAGTTTTCGACATTTTTGAAAACATATTGTTGCAAGTCGGGGTTACTTGGAAAGGTTTACAAACTTTAGTAAGACCAAGCTAAATATGGTTTATAATACATTGAAAAAATATTCTTAGGAAGTAGCCATCTTTTTACCATAACCATGGCAACTATGATGCATCCATTTCAAAAAGCCAAACAGGACAACAACAGTATGAAGGTCTTTTTTGTATTAAAACAAAAAAAAATCTGACACAATAAAAAGTAAAATGTTAAAGTAATACTCACATGCTACTTTGTTGACAGATCAGTGGTGGGAGGCCCTAAAATGTACTTGATAATAGCCCCTTTATAGGTTTATATAGGTAAAATGCTAACTTTTGATCGAAAATGCCTAACTTCTAAATGTGTAGCATACAAATGTCATCAAAATATGTTTGGGGGCATTGTACTAATAGCTAGCAGTTTAGAAAATAGACATGTGGGGTTGGTTCAATCTAGGGTTCGGGAAAGGGCTCAAAAGGGGGTAAATGGGGCATATTTTATCAAAACACATGTTTTAGGACACTTGACTCAATTTCATTGTAAAAACCTGACTCCTACTGCTACATTTATCAAGTAAAGTAAGGAAGAACTTAGCCTTTTGACTAATTAAGTCCAAACAAATGTTAACAACCCCATGATAGAGGAAATTAGTGGACGTCTCAAATGTACCGTAAGAAAAGCATATTTTTAGAATTTAGGTCAATGGAAAAGACGAAATTATTGACAAAAAATCAGGAAATTTTAGACATACAAACCCTAGATAAATGAATGAATGTTAGATTTTCTTATGAAACTTCTCATTTTCTGTTAAAATATAAAATTAAAAGTCCCTATAGTACATGTATGTATATAAGGAGGTTATCTCAAAAGTAGTTTTTTTTACTATGAAATCAGTACCTCTGATGCATTTCGTGTACCAGTAAGATTGACTTAACCAATATCTGTAATCATATACTGTATTAGTGAGGTTTTCATAATCATGAAGGATTATGGGAAAACTGCAGTATAGTGAGTAAAAGCTCAATAACTAGCTAAATTTGGTGAAAGTTGTTATGAACTATTACTATATCAAACTGTAGGTCAAAAGTTGTTTCTGCCACATTTTAATTTTTTTTTCAAATAGGAGTTATTGCCCTTTAATGCTAAAATTTACATAGATGGTCGAAAATCAAACTTTTCTCATATAACTTGCTTAATAGGGATCAGATTTCAGTAAAAGCATACACAATATATTTGGTTTGGTAGATCTCTACATTTGTTAACTTAAATAATATAAAATTTTGCATAAACATGATTTATTGCCCTTGATTTTGCATTTTGAGGTGAAAAATCATTATAATATGCCTTATGAATGCATCAATGACCCCAAAATATTGAACAAATATTGAATAACCCATAATATTTTTATATATTTTTATGAATACTGCCATTGTCTTTATATATCACAACAGAATTGTATGTTTGCAACTATTTGAGCCTTTTTTTTTATCTCTTTCATTGTGTCAGAGTAGATAATTTTGGAAAAAAGTGGGTGGGGTAACAATATATATTTATTTCTTAAGATTAACTTTCTTTTATTGGTCAATCTTCTCAAAACTTGTTTCTACACATACAGATAGCAATGAAGCATTGTTAAATTTTTTTGGTCTGTTGGAAGTAAGTTTATTCCTTGTTATACAGTTAGAAAGTTACAAAATTGAAACTGTGCATTACAGGGGGTAGGGATAGTAATCAAGAAATATCTCTTTTTTGAGACGGTGAAAATTGCTCAAATTTCACACTGATTCACCTCACGTAATGATGTTTATGATATACAAGTTTCACAAAAATCTATTTTTGGAATGGCCTAAAATATTTGAATATTTAGTTGTCAAACGTAAAATTGCAATAATTTGGACTATTCTCTTTAAAGAAAAAGTTGGTCATTAAATATACAATGGCTACATCAATTAACCATCCTAGTATTTCAAGTAAACTTAAGTTGTTATGAAGCAATAAGTCACAATATGCCATAATCATCAGCTACCATATCATAGACCTGTTTATCTCCTACTTCGGCCCTGAACATTTTTGGAGAAAAAGGGTGTATTATGCATGTGTTAGAATAGCCATAGCTCAAATACTAAACGGTGACATTGATTTTAATATTTTTTATAATTATTAATAAAATGAAACAGCAAATAACAGAAAATAAAGAGAATTTATTTTTCGCAATAAAAAATTGTGTGGGTGTCAGTAGTGACCTTAAAAAGGAGACCACAAAATGGTAGAATGTATATCTAAATTTAAAGGAATTTAGATTGATTTTATGCCAAAATATTTGAAAGCTGTTGCCATGACAACCGAAAAACCAACAGCTGAGCAAACATGAATGTGGTTGATTTTACCAAAATACATAAATTGTCATTATTTTTTTACAAAATCCGAGAGACCATATGTAAAACACTTCTATGGGAGATTGCTGCATGATTAAAGAGAATTCGAGGGTCCTACTTACCCCACCCACTTCTCATGCAAGATAAGTATATTGTAGCAATTAAATAAGGCTACTGTATTAAATTATTTCCATCTATTGAAATGAAAATTTGCATTTTCTGACACAAACCATATTAATTGTGATGACGATTGGCGATTTCAATACAAGTGAGACGGCAAGTTTGCCTAACTTTTGGTTTGGGGTTTTAACTAGTCTAAGTCAGAATTTTTAACACTAAAATTACATTAAAAATTCAAAGGCAGTTTTCCTATTGGCTATTTTATTGTTATTTATAAGAAATGTGATTAAGTAATTATATAAAGAGATTGATAATAGATACTGTCATTTCTTATAACAATAAATTAATATCATTGTGCAATAAAGCCATTTTCAGTTATCCTACAGTAAAGCTTTTGTTGCCATGGTTACAAACAGAAGCCAATTACTTCTAAAACATGTTTTTCATAAAACAAAAAATAAATATCCTGCTCTAATATGTATTAAAATGCATATCAGTTTAAATGCATGATTTAGGTTGTTGACTGTGTTTAAAATGCCTAAAAGGCATTTTTTCAGGTCCTACTTACCCCACCCACTTTTCCTTATAAATAAGTATGTTTAGATAATCTAATTAGAATGCATTAATCTTTTTCTTTAATTTAAGTCTTAATTTTCAAAAATATCGCACATTGGTGATAAATAATAGCAATTTTGAGGGTATTGGAAGGGAAAATTAGCATAATGTGTTGGTTTTGATTTTGAAAATCATAATTTTTACCCCTTTTGATGCCCTTAAAAGTCTAAAAATAGCTTATCTGCAGCAGACTTTAATGTCATATATAAGAGAGATGTATGAGTAATGAAAATGTTTTATTTATAATATGCTATATCACTGTAATATAGCAATAAATGAATTGTTTATGCAATATTTATCTTTTTTAGTATTTCTAAAGGGAAACATTTGTTACCATGGTAACGACAAGAAGACGGTAACTTCCCAAACATTTTCTTCCATATTATAAAATTTCATACCCTGGCCTATTATATATCAACATGAATGTATGTGAAAGTAGCCGCGCAAAGTTGTCGTGTTTGTGCAAAAATGCCCCAAAAGCGTAATTTACCGGTCCTACTTACCCCACCCACTTTCAGTGAAAGATAAGTATATCTAAGCTTTTTTGTAAGGCTGCTACCATTAGCTAAATCGGTTATATTAAGTTTGTTTGTTCAAAATAATTCCATGTTTGTGATTGGTAAAAGCCGTTTTTAGAGTAGTTTAATGGTAAAAATGTCATTTTTCATGTCATTTTTGCTTGTTTTTTGGCCCAAATCTTTGGATGCTGTTGCCATGGCAACGGAGGTTGAATTGAATGAACTAACATTTGATTTCTTGTTTTTACATGACCACTAACACTGTCAGCAAGTTTCATCAAAATCCGAGTCGGAGCGTGAAATGGTTCCTATATAACTCGCTCCATATTTACAGAGAATTGCTCTTAATATTTACTTAACAATTGTAAACAAAAGATAACGTCACTGTCACTCTTTGTTGGCACCACAATAGATAATTGAGTAAGGATTTATTGTGGTGGCCTGGAGGCATGTATTTAACCCTTTACTCCAAAGGCTATTTTTAGATCCTGACATCATTTTTCTATTTTTAGACATTGAAAAAATTCAAGCAAAATTTAAGCTAAGTTTTGGACACTTTTGAGAATATTATGGAAAATGGAGCATTTGCTCCAAAAGAGCAAATGCTTCATTTTCCATTATATTTTTGCATACATGATATTTCAAAGGCATCAAAAGGCCTTATCGTGGAGTAAAGGGTTAAGTTATAAATTAGATTTTTGATCTGTTCATGGAATCAAGAACACTTCAGGTCTCTTGCAAAATAAGTGAAGCCCTCACTTTAAGTTAACTTGCAAGAGAAATGAAGCATTCATGATTCCATTAACAGACAAAAATTTGAATTTATTACTTATTGACATTTTATATTTATTATCAGTCGAGTATCAATTTTCAACTCACTTGGCTGGTTTTCCGGATATTTTGAATTCAATCAGACATAACTATGGTTTTGGAATAGCAATAACACCAAATTTTCGCGCTTAACATCCTGGCGATATGTGTTCAAAGTCACGCAAATGCCAATAAACATACAGCGTCACTGGATGGCACCGAAGTTAGTCTGCCCGGATGGCCCTTATGTGGGTGTGGCTTAAATCGACCTGTTCATGAAGGTATGAAACGTAAAGGTTCATTTAATGACTCATAGTGGAAATGTCAACATACAATAATAAATAGAACTAAGAAGTAAATATTAAACAGCACACAGAACGTCTTTTTTAACACATTTTCCATAGATCAAGATAAGCAAATTTTTGAGGGTAAAATTGTGAATATTTTTATACTCAACCGAGGCTTAGGTGAGCCTGTGCAAATGCGCATACTCACTAGAGCATTCACTGCTTGCACACACAAAGTATGAATGTAGATGAAGACTCAGATCAAAATTTATACCTCTAGCCCCAATGTATATGTCTAAAGGAGGCTTATGTACATACAAGGCAGCTATCAAAGTCTCATGAGCTGGCCCATTTATTCTCATTTTTTACTACCTATTTTACCCTTTATTTTGTTGTTTTGTTGCTTTACGCCCCAAGTCAACAGCTATGGTCATGGCGGGATGGTCAGTTCACCTAACCACACTTTTTTCTGGGCAGGCTTGAACAAGCGGTTAACCAAGAATCCGTGCACATACTTTCGCTTGTAACTGACAACAACCCTTCTTGAATGAATCAGCAGAAGGTAGGAGATTGACCATAGAGATTATTTCATCATCATTCTCCATGAAAGTATGGGTCCAGGCGGGGACTGAACTTGGGACCCTTGGATCTGCAGTCAGACACGCATCTGTGACCAGACACGTTACCGACTGAGCTACGCAGCCCTTTGTATTCTGATGGAATTTCCCATAAATATTGATACAATAAGTTTGGGACTGCCGGTTGTGTACTTTAACGGGTCACAGGTAGTATTTTTACAATATGATGTATTTATGTCCCTGAAGGTTGTTTCCATAAGCTAACAGTACAGACCCGGATGAAATGCACTGCAGCAGCATCGTGCTGCATTTCATCTGGGTCTTCACTGTTTGCCAAAGTACCCGTTTAGGGGTTTTCCGTATACTAAGGGTTAATGGATGTGTCAACTTACGAGTAAAAGGGTAGAATGGGCCAGCTCAAGATATAATGGTTCTTATGGCATTTGAGATGGTGTATCAGGTGGTTCACAGCATCTTGGGGTGAGTTGACTGCTCTCCAGAAAAGGAGTGTAGGACAAAAGCCCACTAGGACATAAGCCCACTAGGACAAAAGCCCACTGGACAAAAGCCCACTAGGACAAAAGCCCACTGGGACAAAAGCCCACTAGGACTAAAGCCCACTTATATGCATTTGACAGGGATAGGGTTGAACTGATGGACAAACGGATGGGTGGATAGATGAAGAATCGCTTCTCTCAAATCTGTAATTTCAAACATCTCTTTTTGTTTTGCGCCTCTCATAAAAGTGCATGCTTATTGTTACTACCAGATCAAATTTCATTTGGATGAATTAGACATATGTTTCCCAATTATAATAGATCGTTTGACACAAACTGTAAAATGATTTTCTTCATGGCTCTTAACACCCAAATCAAGTTGTTTGTCACAACATACAGGAGAAAAAATAATGTCATTGAAAACACACTGCAGGTGTGATTTACCCTGAAGGAGCAGTCTGATCAGGGTTAACCGCTTTATAATAGACTTTAACCTGTTTTTTTAAGAAGTGGTCCACCCTGCCAACTTTAGCAGTTGGCGTTTTGTCCTAGTGGGCTTATGTCCAGTGGGATTAAAACATGAGTGAAAGCTGTCAATTTCCCAAATTCTGAACTTTAACTTACTGGAGATAGACATCAGACTTAAGCAATTCTGCATCAAAGACACTGACTGTCTAGTGGTGGGGGAAAGCCAGTGCAGCACTAAGCCAGGAAATACCCTGTGAAACTACCGCAAGCAGGAAGGTGACAGTCAAACCATTGATACATACTACTGCAGGAACAATTGGATATTTACACTAACTAGAATTGTCAGAGAATCTGACTGTAGCCCCGCTGCAGTGCCTTGCATGCAGTAAAAGGCCAGAGTGTCTCAGGATATTGAGTGATAACATAATTCTGACATCAATCAAGGGCCAAAACTCTCTTAGTAATTTGCGAAAAATGACAGCTAACAATCCCAACATAGATCTTGTCAGTATAAATAGTTATATAAAGTTTGGTCAAAATCTGTCCATTTGTTCTCATGATATTGAGCGGAAACAAAATTTTGGAGTAAATCAAGGGCCATAACTCTGGTACAAATGTGCAAAAAATGATGTGTAACAATCCCAACATAGATGTTGGCAATATGAATGCATATATAAAATTTGGTGAAATTCTGTCCGTTTGTTCCCAAGATGTTGAACAGAAACAAAATTTTGGCGTAAATCAAGGGCCACGACTCTGGTACAAATGTGCAAAAAATGACGTGTAACAATCCCAAGCTAGATCTTGTCAATATGAATGCATATATAAAATTTGCTAAAAAAATGTTGGTTAGTTCACAAGATATTTAGCAGAAACAAAATTTCAACATAAATCAAGGGCCATAACTCTGGTGCAAATTTGCAAATAATGATGTGTAACAATCCCAAGCTAGTTCCTGTCAATATAAATGCAAATATAAAATTTGGTGAAAATATGTCAAGAAGTTCTCAAGATATTGAACGGAAACAAACTTTTGGCATCAAGGGCCATAACTCTGGTACAAATTTCCGAAAAATAACGTGTAACAATCCCAAGCTAGATCTTGTCAATATGAATGCAAATATAAAATTTGGTGAAAATATGTCGAGTAGTTCTCAAGATAGTGAGCGGAAACGAAATTTCGGCAAACATCAAGGGCCATAACTCTGGTACAAATTTCCGAAAAATGATGTGTAAGAATCATGAATCCAAAGCTAGATCTTGTCAATATGAATGCATATATAAAATTTGGTGAAAATATGTCAAGTAGTTCTCAAGATAGTGAGCGGAAACGAAATTTCGGCATAAATCAAGGGCCATAACTCTATTATAATTGGGAAACATATGCTTGAAAAATGATGTGTAACAATCCCAAGGTAGATCATGTCAATATAAATGCACATACAAAATTTGGTTTGATTCTATAAAGTATTTCTCAAGATATTGAGCGGAAACGAAAAATTATGACGAACGGACAGACGAACCGAATGACAGACAACCCAAATCCTATATAGCCTCCCCCTTTTTCAAAGCGGGGCTATAATCAATCTTTTCGCTAGTGATGCTTACGAGATTAGAATCTGAGCGGCAGAGGAATCTAGCTAATCAGAGCTAACGACACTACCGACTGAGCTATTCGGGCACCCTAATGGGCTAAAACCCCAAAACTTATCACTTGCAATATGCTACTAAGTACAAACTGATTCTATTAAGTTTAAATGTCCTTAGATAATCTGAAAATAAATAAGAGAAGCTATAATAATCTGACTAAAATGTAATTCAATATTTCATTTCAATGGAAAGTCAGCATCAAAGTCTTGAATTGAGACTTTCCCTCATGAATAGATGAACATAAATTAACTGAGAAGAAATACTTTTATGTCTGTTGATATTGTCAGCTGCAAATTCTACTCAACATATGAGCTGCGACATGTGATTTCCAACAATGTGGCATTTTGACAAGTGTAGACTCAGATGAACCTGTGCAGCCTCCTTTTAAGTTTAGAAACTCCAAATGATGTTCAGTCAGTAGCTTAACAGTCATAGAATATTCAAGTGACTATCATAGGCTCTGATCAGTCTGCCTGCGTGTATGTGCAGGCTGATCTGAGGCTTTGCTGGTCGCACGTACCACATTGTTGGAAATATCATGTAGTGGCTCAGTTATAATTTTAAGTTGCAGATAAAAAGTTTGGACCATGATCAGACGGCTCCATAGGGAGCCGTCTGATCTAGGTCCACACTTTTTGCAATTTTGGCTTCCATAGTATAACAACAGACGACACTGCAGGCAACTTGACTCCTGGGTGGGGATTCGATGACAAAATAAACATAGGATTTGCTTTATTACCTAAATTCTTTGGAGAGCCTACAAGTTTTGGTGAAAATTCACCCGACTTTCTTCTCTCTGTCAGCTTCATTTCCATTGTTAAAGCTTCTGAAAGACTCTGAGGGAGCAGGAATTCTTCCTTGTCAGTTGGACTCATGATACCTAGATCAGGTTGGACAACTATCTCTGGTTCCTAAAACAAACACATGCTTTTGTTTGATTTGATTCTTTATGTCCCATTAACAATCTTTCAGTTATGTAGGGACATTTCTTCCTGGGTTGAACCAGTACTAAGCTAGGATTAATGTGTATTGCTCTAGGACACAACGCAGTGATGCTGGTGAGGCGCGAATCCTCAGCCCCTCGGTCTCCAGTCAAGCACTCTACCACTGAGCCACTGGGCTCCCCATGCTTTACCCTTACCTAGCCAGTATTTTTTGTCCTAAAATGTTGTCTCCTTTTTAAATCTACTGCATATATTCAAGTCCACTGCAGACTAGATGCTTTCATGGAAGCAAGCACTATGAACCCTGATCAGACTGCTCCAAAAGTAAGCAGTCTGAAATGGGTCCATATTGTTTGCAATATTGGCTGCCTAAAAACATAAGCAGACAGGAGAGTAGATGACAAAAGCTGTGACTGGCTGGCTAAAGCTCTTGGGATGATAATGGGGTCTCATGTTGGTTTGTTTTGTTTGTTTGGTTTATTGCTTTACGTCCCAAGTCAACAGCTATGGTCATGGAGGGACGGTCAGTTCACCTAACCACACTTTTTCCTGAGCTAGCTTGAACAAGCAGTTAACCAGTACTTCGTGCACATACTTTCGCTTGTGCAACAACCCTTCTTGAATGATTCAGCAGAAGGGAGGAGAATGACAGAAGAAAATATTTCATGATCAATCTCCACGAAAGTATGAGACAGGGCCAGGATCGAACTCGCGACCCCTGGATCTGCAGTCAGACTCGCATCTATTGCCAGACACGTTACTGGCCGCACTACTCGGGTTGATACTCTGGGCGATAACCAACTCTAATGAACATACATGGTTTTCCCTGCTTGGAGCCCCTGTGAAAACAATCTATGTACCCCTTGAAACACTAAAAGATGGAAAGTATCAGTACATAGTTTATTTGAAACCACCGCTTTGACATTGAAATAAAAAAGGACCCTGAACCTTAGAACACTCAATGCAGGAAGGTGAGTCACAGGTACTCTAAAAATTCATCATTGAGGGAAATCCTGATTATCACCTATCACAGGTGTACTTTCAAAGATGATGATCAGATTTTGGAAGCATAGGATATATGGTAAATGTTCTAAAATTTTGAACACTAGTTGCCGGCCAAATAGGCATAAACAAACAGAGCAGACCCAGATCAGACTGCTTCTGAAGAAGCATTCTGACCAGGGTCTTCCCTGTTTGCTATCCTGACAAACATTTTGTGAATTACAGCCCTGATAACAAATATCTTATTTGAGAACAGAAAGAGAAAAGTGTTCAAAATTTTCGAACATTTACTGTAGATTGTGAAACCATTAATCTAGAGTGGTAGCCTATGATGCGATAAATTTATCAGGACTTTAGATAAGAGTGCGTACCAAAAAAATTTTTTTTCTTATTTCTCATCCAAAACATATGTTGTGGGTACTCAAAAGAACAGTCTCAATGAGCAGTTCTTTAAAGCACCCAAAACGTATGATAAAACTGATGGGTAAGAAAATATTTACAAGTATACACTTAAAAACTTTGTTTATCTAAACCTATGATTTATACAAACCTGGTTACACTCTGTAAACTGATCCCCAAGGGATATGCTGCCAACCTCTATGGATTTGAACTGAGTATGCTCTCCATACAGAACTTCGGTCTCCGATCCAGCAGTAGACCTAGGCTGTAATGTGACTATACTGTGGTTGGAGTGAGCTGGCACCTGTAGACAATGATCAGCCTGGTTCCCTGACTGACCAGCAAGGTCAGTTTGAATAGACATGGAAGACAGGATATGGAAGAGATCTTCGTCATCTGGTACTCTGGGAAGATAATACAGAAACGGGATAATTAGCGACCAAGTAAGGCTGCCACATTTACGAAATTTGGCAAACGTTTACACAAATTCCAGTAATCAAACGGATTCCGTTTACAGGAATCTTCCCGAATGATTTTTTTCATTGTGCAGATCGGTAAAATCGCGGATATTTTTCCTAAAAAAAAAATTGAAAAATGTACCTTGTGCGAACATTTGAAACTGTTTGGTTGGGTGTGATAGAACTCCTTTTCAAGTAATTGGAAAGCAAATGCAACATGTGCAGACTAGTACATTACCAACATTTTCTTCAGTTGCAAGTGTGTAATTAATGAGTTGACATGCACAAGACATAACTGAAAATCATCACGTACGCATCAATACACACACCAACAGGAAGTAAAAAAAAACAAAAACAGTTTTAAGTCCTACACTTTCACATGCATCTCCGCCAAATATTAAGACATGATTTTACATAACTGATCAAAATGCATGAATATAATTGCTCCTACACTGTAGCAGTGTCTGAGTGAGACAATATCCCAGACATTTTTATGGCAATGAGACATGTCCGTTGAGCATGTCCACCTTAATTCTAATTACAGTAGATACTTTATCAAATACAGCCGAATCTGGGAAAACAAACAAACAATATTTTTCATTAGGAAATGCTATTAATAAACCACAATGCTGCATTTAAACGGTAGGCAAACTTTGTAAATGTTTATTGCAAAAAATTGAAACATTACTGTTTACACGTGTAAATATGGCAGCCCTACCACCAAGTAAGACTCAAACCAGTCTGCTCTGCCACAGAGACAGCTGGTATATTAAACTTTTGCATGTAACAAGTGGATGTATTATACAATCTTTAAAGTGAATAACAAAGGTGCTGGTGTGCAGGCTTGTCTGCCCCTTTGTTGTTTCCATGCAACAGTCAGGTTTTCTTGCAACAAACCCATTTGATGGTAGTCCAACATTTATTAGCCCTTAGAGTGCTAATTATGACTTCTGCAGATGACAAATGTTGTAAAACTTCTTGATTTTGCAGATCAATATACCTTCAATGACATTCCATGTAAATAGTATTCCTCTGAGACAAACCTGTGCCATTGGATAAGTACCTAATAGTAATGCTACTATTATGCTAGTAAGTTATTCCCTTACTGATAAGTATATAGAGAATACTAACTAGGTAAAGGTCTGTTGATTTCAAGTTTACCAGGCAAGGCTTTGAGAACGCATGTTGAATCGCGAGGCTCTTCAAAGTGATTCAACATGCATTCTCAAAGACGCAAACCTGGTACAGTAAAACCTGGCTTAAGCGGCCGCTCAAAAAGAAGACCAAAAATTGGTTTTCAAGACCGATTATTGCTGAGCATTCTGCAATACTTTCAACCTTCATTAAGCTACCACGTCCTGTCTTTAAGACCTTTGTTTTGTCTATTTTTGAGTGGTCTCTTAAGACAGGTTTTACTGTATTCTATTTATTAGCTTACCCATTTGTTCACACTTAATAAGAGAAGTTAGAACTTACTTGAGGACATCTGATAATTCTGGGACAGTGTCCTTCAGTTCAGATATATCTTCTGACGTAATCTCTGGCAAGTTCTCATCAAACACGCATGGAGCTTCAGTCTGTAATACATAGGTCCAGAGATAAGTATCTTTTTAATGTAAAATTGTGATTATTTTCTTATCTATCAGTTTAGAAATGTTTTTGGTGTGACTGTCAAAAGATTTGTCTCATTGAGATATGTTTTGAGTATCCACAACACATGTACAGTCGAATCTCGTTAATTCAAAGTCCTAGGGACTAGAGGTTTTATTTCGAAGAATTGAAACTTGGAATTATAGGGAGGAAGACAAAAATATGCACCCCCAAAAATGATTATTATAAGTGTTTTTCTATCAAACATAAGGTTTGGGCGCGTTAAAGAAACATCTCAGGGAGACATTTCTTTACGCACCCAAAACATATGTTTTTATAGACTGTTATTAAAATAGTTCATAAATAGGCCATATGTTATCTGAATCCATTGTGTCCCAAATGCATTTCGAATAAGCAAGTATTTCGAAGAATCGGCGTTCGAATTTTCGAGTTTTTACTGTATATGTTTTGGGTTGAGTAAAAAGAAAATCCATTTTAATTACACCTTTTTAACTTGAGCATCACAAAATTATAATTTGAGTTTGAATATAACAGTCCTCTTGGTCCTCAAAATTTATAATTACACAAAGAAAATATTTGATTGTTTCTCTGTGATGATGCATTGCAGAAGTTTGAAAGCCTCCATTGGGGCTAAATAATTTTTGTAGATTAACAACAGCAGAATCTAAGGTGACGATTTGGCAAGTAAAATGCATTTAAGCCCCAACATCCCCACCCTCATGGCCTCGGCTGGTGTGTATTCATGATTCTGTTATTGTTTATTCATTTTTTGTTGTTGCTCCCATTGTTTTGTTTGTTTGATTTGATTCTTTAGGTCCCAGTCAACAATTTTCCAGTTATGTAGGGGCGGGTGTTCCTGTGTGGTCTAGGGGCCAAACTGATATATATGGGCTATTTTGCGAGTTTGTTGCACCCCCCAGGAAGAAAAACTTGGTTACTATTTTCAGTTAGGGACATGTCTTGGGGCCTAAGAAACCCATGTTTTACTAAGTTTTCTGTGGTCAGCTTTCTGTAAATGGCCTGTAATCAACGTTACCCTACTAACATTGAAAATAGTAGTACTCAAATACAAGACTAATAGGATATTTTACAAAAGTATCAATGAATTTACTTGAACTTTAAATGATTGATCGTGTCATAAACATCAATTGCAGACATCTATGAGATGTATTTCTGCTTATCAGTGTTACGTATGTTACATTTTATACAAAATTGCAGATAATGACTTTAGAGATTGCATTTAAGAATGAATCATGTTCCCCAACCCCAGAAAGAAAAGCTTGGTTACTATTTTCAGTCAGAGACATGTCCTGGGGCCTAAGAAACCCATGTTTTTCTAAGTTTTCTTTGGTCAGTCGTCTGTAAAAGGCCTGTAATCAACGATACCCTAATAACATTAAAAATACCAACAAATAAAAGCACCACAAGCACTGCATAATACCCCGCCACTGCTGGGGGCACCAAAAGTTATTTTGTGAGATATATAATGCCTAAATAGCAACAGAACTGAGATAGACAGTGATATGACGTCCTTAGTCACAATATGTAACCTTTGATGGTCAACATATCTGTGAAGTTTCATTCAGATACTCCATATAGTAAATGAACTACAGGTCAAAAACCATTTTTCAGATCAATCAAGGGCGGATAACTCATGAACTGGAAAGGTAAGGGTGACGGTCCTTACTAAAAATATGTAACCTTTGATGTTCAACATATCTGTGAAGTTTCATTCAGATATTCCATATAGTAAATGAACTACAGGTCAAAAACCATTTTTCAGATCAATCAAGGGTAGATAACTCATGAACTGGAAAGGTAAGAGTGAAGATCCTTAGTAACAATATGTAACCTTTGATGATCAAAATATCTGTGAAGTTTCATTCAGATATTCCATATAGTAAATGAACTACAGGTCAAAAACCATTTTTCAGATCAATCAAGGGCTGATAACTCATGAACTGGAAAGGTAAGAGTGATGGTTCTTTGTCACAGTATGTAACCTTTGATGTGAAACATATCTGTAAAGTTTCATTTAAATATTCCACATAGTAAAGGAACTACAGGTAAAAAACATTTTTTAATTCAATCAAGGGTGGATAACTCACAAACGGGAAAGGTAAGAGTGACGGTTCTTAGTCACAATATGTTACCTTTGATGTGAAACATATCTGTGAAGTTATATTCAGATATTCCACATAGTAAAGGAACAATAGGTCAAAAACCTTTTTTCAGACCTATCAAGGGCGGATAACTCACAAACTGGGAAGGTCAGAGTGACGGTCCTTAGTCACAATATGTAACCTTTGATGTGCAACATATCTGTGAAGTTTCATTCAGATATCATGAATAGTAAAGGAATAACAGGCCAGAAACCATTTTTCCAATACGAAAAAGGGCAGTAACTCCGTTAAAAATGGACGGATTTTGCCCATTAACAATCCCATACCACTCATCGCCGATAACAATATGTATGCAAAATTTGAAAAAATTCCGTGAATAAATACTCAAGTTATCGATCGGAAATGGTGAGCACGGACGGACGGACGGACGGACGGACAGACACCAAAGGGTATAACATAATACCTCGCCACACTTTAGTGGCGGGGTAAAAAAAGACAAGACCAAAAGGATATTTTCAAATAGTATTAATGAAATTATTTGAGCGTTACACGTTTCAGCTAGACCTAAATACCAATTGCAAACATCTGTAATGTGTACTTCTGATCTCTAGAGTTACTTATGTTACATTTTTTTATGAAATTGCAGATAATAACTTTAAAGATTGCATATCAGAATAAACCATGTTCCACAACCATAAATGTGTAATAAAATTTTCGGTTCTAATGATGAATTTTCATTATCACATATTTGAAGCAATTTATTAATTGCGACTGGCAATAAAGTGTAGCAAAATAAATATTTCAAGATGCTTATAAGCGTCTCACTTCTACTGGCGTACATATTTTATTTTCGTCTATTTATATTGCACTGGGATGGGCACTGTCTTCTTTCATCTCTTTCACAATGAAATTAAATAGCGACTTAACAAACAGGTTTAATCACCATGGGTATCTAATTTCTTTATATAGATAAATAAGGTAACGTACGTAACAAAATGATGTTTTGCATAAATGGATAAAGATAATAGAATTTGTAGAGAATAGACTCAAATCTTTTGCCTTTGCCCGACTACACGAAAGTTAAAATTTAAGTCTACTCTCAACATGTTTTTAATAACTTCATTAAAAGTAAAAATATCAAAGCAATATTTCCTGCATCTGATAGCAGAGATGATAGTGCGCGGTGTCTTCCAGAGCAGTTGCTTTCTGTTGATTAATTCAGAGAAAGACAAATCTTAGAGCTAATAAAGTTCTGGATTAGCCTTCTTTTAACAAGAGCGAATGGGTAACAGATTGGTCAGATTTGATGATCAGCTGTTTTACAAGTTATATACCCTTTACACTAAATTTATATGTAAGGTAAGTCCATGACATATGTAACCGCACGCTGCCATTATTTTAGCTTAAATATATTTTACCTGCAAGCTCTGGCTCTTTTTGCCATTTTATTTGCCTTGTATTTTATCAGTCTTGAAAAAAAGCTATGTTTGCTAAAAAGTGAGTATGACCAGGAAATGTCACAATCGAAGACTGCAGACTAACCAACGGTACTGTGAAGAAGAGACACAGAACATATTAGGTCTTGACTGCATTTTGCTATACATGTAATCTAAAATTTCTAACTCTTTTTAAAGACTGCAAACATAATATCAACCAAAGTATTTATCAGAACAGAAGTAGCATGGTTTATACCCAAATGTACCTGATGTTTTGTTGATCTAGCCTAAACAGGTTTTCTTGTATGCTTAATGCATTTAATTTTCACGGTTGGCAATTTCATTTTGAAAACAAATAACAACAATGTTTCATCTGTCACAATTGCAATCTTCTCTACTTTTGTTATTAGCACATTTTTTATATCATATTGCAATGCTTATTACTTTATATTATACAGCAAATTTGAAAGAAATTATTTTGTTTGTTAATTAAGAAAAGTTAAGGTAAAGCCATACTCATAGACTGAAAAACATAGTATGTGGTAACACTAATTACAAAACTATTACATTAATTGCAAATCTTTTGTCAGTTATTGAATCTTTTTGAAAGTCAATTTTCAGGAGTTACAACTTGAATTATAAACATGACACAATAAAATAAAGCAACATCGTTTGAATCTCTGAAGCTCACACATTAAGTTGTCAAATAATCGTCAGTAATAAAAAGGTGTCAACACTAACACACAGCAATTGGCTTTCTGACATTGTTAATAATGCAGTCTTGTGTTGTTGTTTTTTGCACCGTCGGAGTTATTTGTAACAATTGTACATGTTTGCACATGATCTATGAATGAAAAGTATGAGACTTATGATCAGTTTGTTGGATGCAGAGCCATCCGAAAATGTGAATAATATTGCGGATAACAGCTTGTAGACAGCATTTTAGTCATAAATTGACTCACTCTTGTACCCATTTGTTAATACTAACATAGTTTGAGGGCTGTCTTGTCTACAGTGAAAGGAAATTACTTCCATTTAATTTTTAGTGTAGTGCCATATTAAGATTACAAATATTTAGTACATGTACTGTATGTTGCCAGTTACAAGTGCTAGCTAATCTCGTATATAACACTGGTTAATACATGTAATATGATACTGTAATATAAAGTCAAACCTTATATGCAACAAATCACTGTTTAAGCAAACTGATATGGTGTAAAAACAGATTCATCACATGTTAGGATGGCGAGCATCCCAACTAAGGGATTGTTTTCTACATGATGCAAACCAGAAATATTAAAACAATGAATTATTTTTGTAAATATGTACTAGATAAATCTTTCGTGATGTAATTTCTCAAAACATGAGACATGACCTCTAATTAACTGACGAAAAACTGGGCATGCACTGGAGCTGTCAGCTGATCCAATGTGGTAAATGACAGCTGCGTGCGTAGCATGTTTACATCGTTGAATAACCTTATTAAGAGCTTTTGTCACCGAAAGACCAACTAAGACACACTTACCCTAATAGGATATTTTCCAATAGTATCAATGAACTTATTTGAGCTTCAAATTTTTGACCTAGACATAAACACTAATTGACAACTGTGCGATAGGTTTCTGCTCGTCAGCGTTACGTATGCAACGTTATATGCAAAATTGCAGATAATGACTTTTTAATTGCATATTAGAAAAAAAACATGTTCCCCAGCCTAAATTTTATAATGTTGGTCTCTATTATAACTGTAAATTACCATTTCAACATATTTGCAGCTGTTTATAACTTGTAACTTTAGTGAAAAAAATATTTCAATACGCTTATTAGCATGTAACTTGTACTGGCTTACTTTCTATCCTGATTTCGTATGGTAATGTAATTTACAGGCCTTTTATGAATTTGACAACATAAAACGAAATAAAACATTCAGTCTAATATTTGCATCATGGAGTAGATATCATGTTAATTGTTGTGAACCATTGGTAAAAAAATCTGCAAACTGTCATATCAAAGAAACAGAATCAATCAAAAATGCAAAACTCTCTTATTTGATTGTTTATTTAGAACAATTTGACTATAATTTAAGTAATTTAAAATAACGATAGAGAGTAAACTCAAATATAACCTTGTCGACAGGCTATGTCGTCAGGCTAAGGAAGAATTTATGTCTACTTTCCACACTTAAGTGTTTTTATCTATTTATGCAAAGGACAATGCTGTTACCTACGTTACCTCTATATATTTACAGCAACAAACTTTCCATCGTCGTTGACTCTGTGCATTAAATTATTATTTTATTCCACTGTGACAGAGATGAAAGAAGACATTGTACATTCCAATGCAATGTAAATCATTTCAGATAGAAAATATGTACGCCAGTAGAAGTAACGTGCTAATAAGCATATTTAAACGTTTATTTTGCTACCTGTATCGCCAGTTACAAGTTATAAGTAGTTTTGTTATGTAAGAATGGACATTCATCATTTGAAAAGAGTTCTTTATCACATATTAAAGGTTGATGAACATGGTTTATTCTAATATGAAATCTATAAAGTCATTATCTGCAATTTCATAAAAATATGTAACATAAGTAACTCTGACGAGCAGAAATACACTCCACAGATGTCTCAAATTGGTGTTTAAGTCTAGCTCAAACATGTAAAGCTCAAATAATTCCATTAATACTATTAGGAAATATCCCATAAGTCTTGTATTTTGTGTTGCTAAATTTAAAGTCAGTAGGGTAACATCGATTATAGGCCATTTACAGACAACTGACCAAAGAAATCTTAGTAAATCATAGGTTTCTAAGGCTACAAGACATGTCCCTGACTGAAAATAGTAACCAAGTGCTTCTTCCTACGGTAAGGGAACATGGTTCATTCTTGTATGCAATCTATAAAGTCATTATCTACAATTTCGTATAAAATGTAACATACGTCACCTTGTTGAGCAAAAATATATCTCACAGATGTCTACAATTGGTGTTTATGACTAGATTTAACATTTAAAGTTCAAATTATTTCATTGATACTTTTGTAAAATATTTTATTAGTCATGTATTTTGTATACTACCATTTTCTATGTTAGTAGGGTAACGTTGGTTACAGGCCATTTACAGAAAATTGACCACAGAAATCTTAGTAAAACATGGGTTTCCAAGGCCCCAAGACATGTCCCTGACTGAAAATAGAGACCAAGTTTTTCTTCCTGGGGGGTGCAACAGAACTAAAAATTTGAGATTTGGACCCTACACTAGTGTTGAACCAGTAATAAGCAAGGATTAATCACAGGAGTTTGAAGTTCGATCCTTATATCACCTCGGTAGCCGTAATGGCTGTCGAGAGCGTAGTTTCACTCCTGTTCATTATTACGCAATGACATTATGAGATTTTCGGTTTTAGGGTTTAGAAGTGATATAAGGATAGAACTTCAAGCTCCTTTGGATTAATGTGTCTTGCTCAAGGACACAACACAGTGACACCGGTGAGGCTCGAACTCGCGGCCCCTCGGTCTCGAGTCAAGCACTCTACCACTGAGCCCATGTGCTCCCTATTGCTCCCATTGTGTGTGGGGGCTTTGTAATGGCTCCATGTTTTTTGGTGGTGTTCTTGGTGTCCTTTCCAGTTTATCAATCATCTTGCTGAGGAAGAGAGAGCTGGTTGCTTTTCTTTAATTGTTATGTAGCTGTCTATGTACTGTGTCTCTTCCTCATGGTGTCATGGGATGGTCTGCAGTCTGTGACTGGCATTCTGTGACTGTGGCATTTCCTGGTCATACTAACTTTTTTATGAAATAAATTTTAAATTGAGGCTGCTCGTCAAAGTTAACTTTTAATAGAACCTATGGCATTCAAAATTTAATACGGTAAATCTTGTATTAGTTCGTACAGTAAAAAATAATTATTTTTCGCTGTGTACGAACTAATAAAAATTATTTTTCTGAGAAACGGGACTGTACGAACTAATAAAATGAAATTCTGAAGATCGAAAAACGGGACCAAAAACGTGCGAAAGTTGCCAAAGAGGGAGGAAGTTCTGTTTATCCTTTTAGCCTAATTACAGGCTGAATGTCTGATCAGTATTTTCAATTAAACTAACATACTTAATAGCATGGTGAAAGATTGAAAATAAACAACCAAACATAAAAGTCCGGATTGCCGATTCAACCGACTCACA
The DNA here is from genome assembly GCA_964019695.1 of Loripinus fragilis. Taxonomy (NCBI): domain Eukaryota; kingdom Metazoa; phylum Mollusca; class Bivalvia; order Lucinida; family Lucinidae; genus Loripinus; species Loripinus fragilis. The sequence continues at coordinate 87,723,096 of OZ026518.1, forward strand.
TGCAATGTGCGATATACCCGGCGATATCACCCGGTTACAGGCCAACTTTACATAGGCCTGCTTTACGGAAGAGATGTCACGTCGGACTTGTTCTATGACGATTGTCTTGATTGGAATCATACTCGGACCCACTGGGTCCGAGGAATCATAACAAAAATACAACTTCTGTTCACTACCGACGGCTAGCTCTACAACGTAACAGAGCAATGTATATCGCAGCTTTCGTTTTTGGCCAAGATGTAGATTCTTATTTTCTTAGAACCCTCGAAAATGCAGCATAGAAGTAGACAAGACATTACATGTACGTACATTCAGTCCTACAGGTTAGACCTACGCATACACTCATCGATTTGGAATGAAAACTGAAAATGAAAATGGCGACTTCTAAATATGAAATATGAACAACTGGAACGCAGAACTCTCATGAATCAGAGTAGTACATTTCTCTGCCTTCATATTGTAAAAAGACCCATAGCTTAAGTTTTTGCGAATGCATACTCCATTTTAAGGCTTTGTATGAACACCTATATTTCTGCATAGGTTGGTTGGTTCGAGTCTTCATCATACGTCGTATTCCTTGTGGCGACATAACATGCTCAGCTTGTTCGCACACCCCCTTACGTGTTAGCTCGGACCCAATATAGATCGGTGTTAGGCTGTTAGCATTCTAAGATTATGAAAATGGCAATCAATCATGTAGAACCAGATTCCCGTACTTAGTCATCTTCGGTCGCTTGACCATGGAAAAGCCATTACACGAGAAAATCTGTCTTTCGTGATTTGAGGCTGACTGACTCTTTTACAGCCAGAAACAGGGTTTGATGCACAAATAAAATGTCATGATTGATAGTCTTTGCGCTGCTATTTGAACACCATGCTATCCCGTGTACACCTTGCTTTCCATGCGCGGTTCCAGGATTTTTCGTCAGGGGGGGGGGTCCGGGTCCGGCTCAATCTGACAAAAAAAGCCCTGACAACGTCTTTTTTTTAGTCCTCAGCTTATTTTACTGAAGTCAAATGGTTAATTTCGAAGAAAACTCATTTTTCAAGGTTCCAGAGGGGGCCCAACATTTTCCAGGGGGTTCCAACTTTTTCCAAGGGGGTCCAATTGCTTATACCCTATAGAAACCCATATCACTTGTGATTTTCCAGGGGGTCCGGACCCCCTGACCCCCCCCCCCCCCCTGGATCCGCACTTGCTATCTCGATCAGCAGGCGTTTAGTCGTCATTGGGTGGTATTTTTCAGTTTTATTAAAACTTTGATAGACCATGATTCTGTAAGCAAACAGTGGCGTCAGGCGACCCCACGTGCGGATCCAGATGGGGGTTAGGGGGTCCGGACCCCCCTCCCTGGAAAATCACAAGTTATATGGGTTTCTTTGGACACCCCCACCCGCTGGAAGAAGTTGGACCCCCTCCTCCCCTCTGTAATAAAACCATTGGATCCACTCTGTAAATTGTAAAATAAGTTGATGACTAAAAAAACATTGTCCAGACTGTTTTCTGGCCACCGGGCCTCAACCCCCCCCCCCCCCCCCCCCCCCCCCCCGCCTGACCCTGGAGTCGCGCATGAACCCTGTTCGACTTGTCTGTTCATAAGGCCTGGGCCACTGTTTAATGTGTAATGTACATTTTCTTGCGTCAAGGCCATCATCACGTGCGACCCCAAACTGTAAAACAACACGTGGCCGGAATTGATGTGCGCGGTCTCTTTGATCTTAAAAACGATCATGCTGTCTTTGCCCTTGGCGTCAGCTGATATAATTAGCAGACGTTTTGTGAATTGACCAGGCCCAGCAAAAAAAAAAATAAAATAAAATGTGAATTCAAACTGTTTGAAACTCTGATATGGGCGGAGACCTCGGACCCAGTATGTTTATTGGGTCCGAGGCGGAGACAGAGGGGGCAGGGGGTCCGGACCTCCCCATGAAAATCATAAGTTGCCATTTGTTTGCTAGAAGAAAAACTGGTACGAACCTCCCTCGAGAAGCAATTCGACCCCCCCCCCTTTGGAATTGTCTGGATCCGCGCACGCATGTCTTGACAGGAATTTTATTTTTTGCATGTAGCAGGTTTAGCTATCATACTTTCTAGAGATAATTGGTAGAACTGGGAAGGTGCGCTGGCTGATCTGCACCTTTGTTGTTTGCATACTAAAAAGTTTCTCGCGGAATTGGGTAAAAACGCAAAGTTGCAAATTTAAATATACACGGACGGTAAACGAGAGGCTTTTTCGACCATTTTTTCTTATCTGAAAGCAAGCAATTGTTGCGGTGAGCCTAACTTTAGACATGCACCTTCATCTACATTCCTTGTATGTGAGCATTTATGCCCCTGGCAAGACTGTGCAGATGTGCAGGCTCGTCTGAGCCTTCGCTGGTTGCATGTGCGAGAGGTACCATAATCTCATGAACTGGCTCGTTTCATAGACAGCCCAATGTAAAGCATGATGCAGAAGCATGCATAAATCACTTTTCATCTTGGTTTGTGCGTCTGTGCGTACGTGTGATGATCCACAGGAATCATTTAATGTGTAAGACCCATAATACAATTTCATGAGGACGCCGCGCTAGGCTAATCAGTGTCGTCTTTGTTTGATAGAAAGTTCCATCGGATATACAATGTATATACATGTAGTTATTTTATTACGCTTATTGCGTGCGCGTTTTGATGAAACTTAGAAATGAAATTGATGCACGCACATTTAAAGCACAGCTAATTAGTGGGAGTACGTAGGTGTCTAGATTCTTCATCCACTCCAAAACTTTGAGTTACCCGACGAGATTGCACAAAAGCACAGGCTCCCCTGAGCCTTCGCTGATAACATTTGTGATAAACACCAGCCGATATGGTTTCATCATGCTCGGATCCAGTGATTCAAAAAAAAAGACGCTTAGGCATATTTATGACACAGAAAGACCAGAAAGGCTCAATGATCACAGACACGTAGGACACTGTGTGCATGCGCGCGTGGTTGTGTACATGTATTTGATTTATGTCATGACTGGACAAAATATCTCCGCGATTTGCATCAGTCCGACGTTCATTGAACCTAGCGTTTATCATTGAATAAAAGTTTGGCATGCATCAATGCTGGATGCACGCGCATAAGTGACAATGACGATCGCACTGACAGGCGAAACGCTCCTGTTCCGCTGATATGTTTGTTAACTGACTTGCTCGACGAAAAACGAAAGCATCGTAGACAGACACACTGATTGACCAAATGAACGGAAAAAACGTTGTGTACGAACTATTAAAAATTACAAATAGGAAAAATGACCACTGTACGAACTAATACATGACATTTTGAGCTGACCGGTCATGAATAATTTATGGTGTACGAACTATTCGAGTGTACGAACTAATACAATATTTACCGTAAGTCTTTCTATGAAAGCAGCGCTTTAGCCCTTTTCATTCTGGACATTGAAGGTACTTTGGCAAACAGCGAAGACCCAGATGAAATGCCCCATAACCAAATGTCTCAAACAAGCAGAAAATTTGGTGTAAATCCCTCCAGTAACTATGATTTTGTATGAAATTATATGTCACATCACAAAGTAACGTCAAAATAGCTTATTTTCCCCGGCATATAGCGTGCACTTATATAGGGTAGTGAAGGGGTTAAGTACTCTGTGTCTCCTTTTGAAAGCAAGTGCCCTTATTAGTTCGCCTACTAGCGTCATCTGCTGACGACCTTCCCAAACAGTTTTGGACCAAAATCAGGCCCGACAAAATATCAGGCCTGATCTGGATCCAAACTATTTGACATTCTGATGGTACTCTTGAAATAATTTTTTGAATAAGTTGATTTTGAACAAAAATCAGCAGACGACAAAAAAGCATGCAAAATTACCCAGTAGGCACAGAGATAAAAGCATCTCACCAGGCCCTGAGGTTTTAAACTTTTTCATGCTCAACTCAGCTGAGCATGAAATTTATCCTGCACATAAATGTTAAAATGCCAACTTTTATTAGCATGATAAATACAGCATCTGAGATACTTAAAGCAAGAAACTTCTTCATGTGTTGGTATTTTAGTTTTATGAGCTGTTGAAATTTCATGCTCAGTTGAGTTGAGAATGGAAAAAGTTTCATAACCTTTGGGCCACTCCCAATGAGTACTCAAGATGTGTTTTATTGAGAAAATACAAACAAAGCAATTTGAATATTCAGCTAACCTATGGTTGATACTGCATTAAAATTAACTTACTGCAAAAGGGGGTGGGTAGTCTTCAAGGCCTTGGAATAAAGACTGAAGGAAATGGCGGCCTGGAATATAACAATATAAGAGTTAATACTGTTCTTTACTGTATAAGCTATCATTAGAGGACATTTATGTTGCTCAGAACTCCTTTCAGCCTCTTAACCCTTAATGCGCCAATGGCAACAAAAGTCATCTGCTTTTCTCAGATGCAGAAATGTTTAAGAAGCCTCTATGGCAAATAGTATGGACCCAGATCAGACTGCTCCTAGAGGAGCAGTCTGTTCTGGATCCATGCTGTTTGCTTCTATACTTAATTCATCAGTAATGCTAGGCAATTATTTGCAGCAGACAACTTCAGCAGACGACATTTTCAGATGCATTTTTTTCTTGGTGCTTTAAGGCTTAAATATATTGAATAATCTATAAATAGGTGGCATTTCATTGGCCACAGCTTCTTTCAGCCTCTTGAGTATTTATCTATAAATAGATGGCATTTCATTGGTTCATAGCTGTTTTCAGCCACTTAGATATTTTGTGCTGTTCAATAGCCTGTGTTTTGACAATTGAACGTTAGTTTCTAAACCAGTACTAAGCAGAGGCTAAGTATCTTACTCAAGGACACATTACAGTGCCTCAGGTAAGTCTTGAACTCCAGACCCTTCGACCCGTATTCTTAACACTCTACCAACTGAGTCACTGCACTCCCCATTGAACACGGATATATCATCATCATTGAAGATCAGCAGAAGCAAGCTGATATGGATCTGCACTGCTTTCTGTGCAGCTTAAAAAGCCACTGTATTAATTGAAATAACGCTGGAAAACAAAAGTGAATGTGCCATTTTAATTTATTCAGTAGGACAAGTACTTTACCTATTTCTAGAATGAAAGCTTCTCTACGTCGGATTTCATCCGTCTGTAGCTGACCAGAGTCTTCAGCCAGGGATGTTGCCCACTGGAAGCAGAGATCATCAAATGTATGGGTGAAAGTAATAAATTTTAAGAAGTCTTATGAATGGAAGATATTAAAATCTTAGAACAATGCATAATGCCTAACATATTTGACATGCCCAAATTGTACTTAACCCTTTTCCCGCCAGTCACGACTTTTGCTTCAAAAATTGGGGAGTTTACAGACCCAAATTGACAAATGGCGGTACACACCGCTATTTATTAGCATTGTGTATTCAGAATTTCTATTGCGTTTTTGTTATGCTACTGATTCAGTTCTAATTGCTTTTTTAGGTAATTCATTTGGGTAAATGCGCAAATACTCTACAGCAACCCTAATGATAAGTATGTTTTATCAGAAAGGGCTCTATGAACCATGAATTTTGATACAAGAATCATCAAAATCGGTTGAAAAATGGGCAAGTTATGGGCATTCAAAAAATTCAATATGGCCAACATTTAGCCGCAATTTTGAATATTTAACTAATTTTCAGAATTTTTTCAGCTGCTTAATTTTTAGTTATCACTACTATCACATCATCTGTGTTTCAGCAGATATGTAGCTTTATACACAAGGAAAATGTTTCATTAAAGATTAATGCAAATAATCCATTGGCTTGTCTTTTATTTTGATTACGCATATTTAATTAGGCTGTGACGTCACTAAGCCTACAATATGGCCGCTTCCATTACAATCCATTTGCAAATATTCAAACGCCCATAACTTCCACATTTTTCAACCGATTTAGACGAAACTGGTATCAAAGTTCATGGTTTATTAAGATCTTTCATATTAAACATAAAAATCATCAGGGTTGCCGTCCCCTTTAAGGTACTGTTAATCCAATCCTTTTTGTATCAATATGTATGGAAAAATCCATTGGAACAAAAAATGTTTACAGAGAGCCACAGCTAATAGTGGAAGGTTGCTTACCAAGAGAAATTTGTGTGAAAATTGTCTCCTCCTAACAACCTCGATCACAAACTGTGCATAAACCTTTGGTGCATCATGAACCTGCTGCAGTATATCAAGACGTTTACTCAGCCGCTTCAGGTTGCCAAGGTATATTGTCAGTTTACCATCTACATCACAGATTTTCTTCTCAACATACATCACCCATCTGTAACAAATTTTGTTTGTTTGTTTGTTTGATTCTTTAAGTCCCATCAACAATCTTTCAGTTAAACATGGGTCTTCCTGGGTTGAACCAGTACTAAGCTAGGATAAATGTGTTTTGCTCAAGGACCACAACGCAGTGACGCCGGTGAGGCTCGAAGCTGGGGCCTCTCGGTCTCGAGTCAAGCACTCTACCACTGAATCTCTGCACTCCCCTGTAACAAATTTACCAAAGAAATAGTCAGATGGAAAATATTTCTTTATGCTATTACATGTATAATTGCAATAAAACCTGTCTAAAACAGCCAGTCAAAAATAGACAAAACAAAGATCTTAATGACAAATGGTAGCTTAATGAAGGTCGAAAGTATTGCAGAATGCTCCACTTGGAGCATTCTGCAATACTTTTGACCTGCATTTAGCAATGATTGGTCTTGAAAACCAATTTTTGGTCTTTTTGAGAGTGGCAGTTTTAGATAGGCTTTACTGTATACTCAAAGTGTTAAATACATTCAAGGGAGATAACTCAAATAATACTGTAAGACAAAACAATGTTAACAGTTTATTCAGTGAAAGGCCTCTGTCTGGAAACATATTACATTTTGTACCTCAGGATTATGGTCTACAACAATGATTCCACTCAACATTTGAAATGACAGGTTGCAATTAAATCATATTCAAACATGAAGCACGAAAGAGCCACTTTTCTTGCACGAAACAAATCGTCTTGATCTAATTAATATCCCTACCCTGTAAAATCAAAATGCCTCAAAGGGTATGAGAGTTAAAGACAGACAAGCTTAACTCTTAAATCGCCAAGAAAAAATGCATCTGAAAAGTCGTCTGCTGCAAGTAATTGCCTAACATTACTGACAAATTAAATATAGAAGCAAACAGCATGGACCCAGAACAGACTGCTCCTATAAGAGCAGTCTGATCTGGGTCCACACCGTTTGCCATAGAGGCTTCTCAAACATTTCAGCAGACAGGAAAAGCAGACAACTTTTGTTGCGATTGGTGCATTAAGGGTTAAGTCTCCAACAGATGAATGGATGCTCTTATGAGTTATACATTCTGGGGTCCTCCAACACCCTTGCCATTACCAATTATGGGGGTCATAGCCCCACACACACCATTTGTAAGCATATCAACCCACTAATTATAAACCTCATTACACCAAACAACCCTAGCACTAACCTAGCCATAACCTCCATAACATTCTCAAATTGTAATAGCAATGACAAAAGAGAGAACAGAAAGTTTCACTTTGCATGAACAGGACTTTAGTTAAGAGTGCTTAAAGAAAATTTAATTTTCTTATTTCTCAACCAAAACATATGTTGTGGGTACTAGAAAAGAACCGTCTCAATAAGACGGTTCTTTTGAGCACCCAAAACATATTTAAAAATTGATGGGTAAGAAAATATTTACAATTTTACACTGAAAATGTTTGTTTATCAGTGCATTAATGAGTTTATTACCTCAATCTGGTGTGTAGGTTAACAGACAACTCTTCTTTAGCCATTCTGCATTTCTTTTTGATTTCTCGTAGTTTTGTGTGGTTCTTCAGCATTTCTAGCAATTGATTTCTATGACTAGAACATAGGTCAGGAAGGATGGACATATCTCGTATATTGCTAAGTCTGTTCTGATTATGCACAAATCCCTGAAAATACAGTAGAATCTCATTAAGGGCTATTCCAGAAAAAAATACCTAAGGGGGGGGGGCTTGGGGGAGGGGGGGAAGAAGGCAAACCATATATTTTTCTAAGGGTGGTTGGTGCTGACAATTTTCAAACTATATGGGTCATTGGTGTTTGAAAATATCTGATTACATGGACGGTGGGGTTTTATCAGAAAATCCATTACTGACGTTTGATAGGTTTATCAAATGGAATGTTCCTGTATTAATAAAAATATTGAATCCCAATCTGCCTGTTTTTCTGTTGTGTGAAATCATCCAAACTACGCATAAATTAATTTATTTTATGTGAAAATAAAACAAAACAAAGTTGTTTCCCGTGTTTATAAAGCCGTTTTTGCATGTCAAACATGATTGCAGTATGCAATCGGTAAAGCAACACGATAACCTGCGAAAGTTTCTAAATGCAATATCTACAACTAGCGGTGTAGGATTGGATAAAACATTGGCTGTTCCAGTTATCACCCTTGTATTAACAGCTGAGTGGGACCAATGATGGTATGTCAGACAGAAAATACAAGCAAATAAAGTTTAGCAAGTCAATCTAAAGCCATTCGCTTCAAAATTAAAAAGCATGAAGCTTTTCATTCATTGATAGTGGCTGTTTTCTTTAGAGCCGGTTATTGGAAATGTCATACGTTGATGGGTGTAGACAAAAAGCTTGACTTGCACTTTCCTCTTTTTTTACGGAAGCTTATTAAAATAATTCACATAGGTAGACGTTAGACTTGCTTAATCTATATCAATTGAACATTTTGTATCGATATACATATCTTATCTAATTCTATGGGTAGTTGGTATATGAACCTTTCTGATTACATTGGTGGTAGGTGTCTGTGGAAATTTAATTGCATGGGTGGTAGGGTAAAAAAAAAAGTGCCTTCTTCCCCCTCCAGGTATTTTTTTCTGGAATAGCCCTAATTTGAAGTCCTAGGGACTAGAGATTTTGTTTCGAAGTATCGAAAGTTCGAATGATTGGGAAGTAGACATAACAAATATATAACCCCCCCCCCCCCCAAATGATTATTAACAGTTTTTTTCCAATCAAACTTTTGTTTTGTGTGCGTAAAAGAAACGTCTCAGGGAGACGTTTCTTTTACGCACACAAAACATGGGTTTTTAAAGATAGTATTTAAAATAGTTCATAAATCTATTCTCTGAATCCATTGGGTCTGAAAATTATTTCGAATTAGTATTTCGAGAGGTTTTATTGTATTCAATACATATTGCATGGTCCTAGATAAAACGCTTTCTTTTACAGAAATTGTTTTAACCAGATTTGACCCAGATCCAGACCTGGGGCCAAATACTTTGAAAAGTATTCAAATACATTACAATTACTTTGACTTATCAATGATTACAATTACATTACTATTACAGGACCTGTAGAAATGTAATGATTACAATTACAATTACTTTAGAAATGTAATCAAATACATTACTAATTACTTTTGAAGTTTTTATGCAAAATTGCAATGCTATATAGTACTCACATTTAAAATTATAAAGACGGATAGGGTCTTTGAAGTTACATGTATATATAAAGCCATGTCATATACTGTTATTTCTTAAATAAATGAGAAATAATTATCTATGAAATTTTATTCAAGTTCTTATTAAAGTTAAACAAATATATATACACTATGCACAGGTTTTAAAGTTTGATACATCATACATTATATCTGCCTACATACTTTATAGATCTATTTCACTATACGGTACCACATAGCAAGATAGATTTATTTAGTATGTAAGATGGAAATCGTCTGTTACACAACTGCAACCTTTTGCTCAGTCAGCTATTTTTAAATTGTTACTTTGATGATTACATTTTATCATCATAAGTTTTTCAAATGTGTCATCTTTGAGGGAATTGTTTGTTTGTTTGATTTGATTCTTTACGTCCACTCAACAATCTTTCAGTTATACGGGACGGGTCTTCCTGGGTTGAACCAGTACTAAGCTAGGATAAATGTGTCTTGCTCAAGGACCACAACGCAGTGACGCCGGTGAGGCTCGAACCCGCGGCCCTTCGGTCTCGAGTCAAGCACTCTACCACTGAGCCACTGCGCTCCCTCTTTGAGGGAATATCTTTCAGGCCTAAAAACTTTGCATGCTATGTTGACTAAGCATTCTACATTTAGCCTTGATACATGTATTTCCTGAAGATTCTGGTGGGAATACAAAATGGCTCAAAACTAGTGCTGTGGGAGCGCAGTGGCTCAGTGGTAGAGTGATTGACTCGAGACTGAGGGCCCCCGGGTTTGAGCCTCACCGGCGTCACTGTGTTGTGGTCCTTGAGCAAGACACATTTATCCTAGCTTAGTACTGGTTCAACCCAGGAAGACCCGTCCCTGTTTAACTGAAAGATTGTTGATGGGACGTAAAGAATCAAATCAAACAAAAAAACTAGTGCTGCCATTGTGAATTGATTTAATGGTGTGATGGAAATAAACACTTGCAACTCACTATTTAATGAAAAACAGTTATTTAGTCATTCCACAAGAAAGTGTACTTTAGTGTAATAACCTTTGTCTAGTTTGCACACATATACAGGTAGCTTTTAATAAGGTCATAAGTACCTTTTCACATGAGCTAACTATATTCAATAACAAAAGATTTAACACCTTTGAGTAGTTTTCTTTTTATGGTATGAATTTTATGAATTTACATAGGAAATCAGCTAAGCATGTCAAAATGAACAGAACTAGTTTTGTTTTTCAGAATTTCTTTAAAGGCCTCCAGCAAATAGGAGAAACAGAAATGCTGTCAAGAGTAAATTTTGGGAGAAAATGTACCTTATTCCATGTTAACTTGTCTATTGCCATATTTTTTTAATTTTAATAATGAATAAAAAAAGTTTGGTTTTTAATTTTTATACAAAATGCAATTAATCTTAAATGCCATGTTAAGTCTGAAACTGACTTAATATTTTAAAGCGTGCTACTTTTATTGTCCACAAAAGTCAATATGTTTATTTTTCCTGTGCACTTTTTCTCATTCATAGATCTGAATTAAAATATTACCATTAGTCATCATTTTGTTTTTTGTGTTGGGCAAATTTTCTAAGTAAATAGCCAAATGTATTTGAAAAGTATTTGAAAGTAATTATAATTACAGCTAAAATATTTTCAGTAATCATTACAATTACATTACATGTATTTGAAAAAAGACTTGATTACAATTACATTTGATTACATTGAAAATTGTATTTAATTACAGATAATTACAATTACTGATTACGATTACCCCAGGTCTGCCCAGATCAGACTGCTCCTCCAATCTGGGTCTACAATGTTTGACCAAAAGGTTTCTTAAACATTTCAGGAGATGACATAAGAGGACAACTTTTATTTTGATTGGTGCTTTAAGGCTTGAAAGAAATTGGGAGATATTTTTTTCTTATGTAAAACTTGGGGTGGTGCTTGTTGGATTTCCTGGGTGTTTGATCAGGTTATTTAAATGGTTCTGTCAGAGAAGAAAGAAAATTCATGCACACTTGATATCTGAGTTTATTTGAGCTGCGACATGTTTTTTCCAACAATGTGGAATTTTGCCATGAATAGACTCAGACCAGCCTGTGCAGTCTCCTTTTAAGCTTTGAAACTCCAAATGATGTTCAGTCAGTAGCTTAACACTCATAGAATATTTAAGCGACAAGCAAATGCTCTGATCAGACTGCATGTATGGGCAGGCTGATCTGAGGCTTTGCTAGTCACACATACCACATTGTTGGAAATCTCATGTTGCGGCTCATTTGTGTGTTTGGGGTTTAACAATGCATCAACCCTTGTGGGTGTTTAGCATCAAACGGTGTTAAAATAAACATGATTTGGATGCAAACTGTAAAACTATGTGTAGTATGACAATGATTTGAACATGGATCTCCGTTCATTTGACAATGGCTTCAAACAGTTATGGGTATAGTTTATTATGCAAGAATGTAGAACAGAAGAAGCCATCACTCAGGATCATACGTTGTTATCACTTGGCAAACTTGTGATGCCAAATCGTGATCCTCAAGACATATTTTACTACCCACCCCTATACCTATGACAGATTCCTATAATCTAGACCATTACAACATTTCCTTGCAAGCGGGATAAGGATATCTGAGATTTAACCCTGGGATAGAAAATCTTATCTTACCCATGCTATCTTACCCAGGACATCAAGTAACGTCATCATGTGACTTTGCTTGTTTGATTCTTTACGTCCCATCAACAATCTTTCAGTTAAAAAGGGACAGGTCTTCCTGGGTTGAACCACTGCTTGGATCAATGTTCTTGCTCAAAGACACAACACAGTGACACGGGTGAGGCTCGAACCAGCGGCCCCTTGGTCTCGAGTATCATCATGTTAAATTGCATCTTAGCGTATTCAGGGACTTCTGGAAGCTTATAATACATAATAAATAAATACAGTGGTGAGCAAAAAAAAAAAAAGAATACATTATTCATGTGAGGGTAGGATAGAAAAATCAGTCCCTCAGGATCACCATTTGTCATCACTCGGCAAGCCTTGTGATGCCAAACTGCAATCCTCGGGACAGATTTTTCTATCCTACCCTAACACTCATGATAGATTCTTATAATCATACATACCTGGGCCAGATCCGACTGTTGATGAACAATCTTCCTTGCTCCAGATATAATTTGATCTAAACCATATAAACGATCCTCGAGACCTTTCACCTCCTTCATACTGGCATTGTGTACATCTTTAAACATCTGGTCCACTTCAGTTCTCAATGACTCTCCTACATGCTGATCAAGCTGAAAATATTAACTCTAGTGTTAAAATATATGAGCCACGACATGAGATTTCCAACAATGTGGCATTTGACAAGTGTAGCCTCAAACGAGCCTGTGCAGCCTCCCTTTACACTTAGAAATTCCAAATCCTGTTCGGTCAGTAGCTTAACAGTCATAGAATATTCGAGCGACCAGCAAAGGCTCTGATCAGACTGCGCATATGCGCAGGCTGATCTGAGGCTTTGCTGGTCGCATATACCACATTATTGGAAATCTCATGCACTGGCTCATATGGTAGCACAAACTAGCCTTGATGTAGGTGACAACTGTTACACAGTAATATTGCTTATTTGGGTGTGACTGTCAAGTTTATCACATGTCCCGATAAGCAAAGAATTTGCAATATGCGCTGTGGTCGAAAAATGGTTAAGTCAAAAATGCTGTAAATTTATCAGAAATTATTTATTCGTTAAACTTCTTAATGCAGATCTTCAATATGTCTGTAACATACCTGCATTTTAGTATTGAAAGAATACACTGACGGCTCTAGGAGAAGCTGATTTCACAAAATACATGTACAGTTAAACCTGTCTTAAGCGGCCACTCAAAAAGACCACCAAAAATTGGTTGTCAATACCGATTATTGCTTAATGCAGGTCAAAATTATTGCAGAATGCTCTAAGGCATTCTGCGATACTTTTGACCTTCATTAAGCTATCATTTGCCATTAAGACCTTTGTTTTGTATATTTTAAAGTTGCCGCTTAAGACAGGTTTTACTGTATGCACTATTAGCCATATTGCAAACCTCATAGTTAGAATTACAAAGTGACACAACTCTTGTTAAAATGCTGTAAATTTATCAAAAATTATTTATTCATCTTTAAGCTTCTTGATGCACATCTTCAATATGTCTGTAACATACCTGCAAAGTATTAAAATAATACACTGAAGGCTCTAGGAGAAGTTGATTTCACAAAGTATTCACTATTAGCCATATTGCAAACATCATACAGTTAGAATTACAAAGAGATGCAACTCTTGTAAAACTGTTGTAAATTTATCAAAAATTATTATTCATCAATAAACTTCTTCAATGTCTGTAACATACTGTCGTGCCAACCAAGAAAGACAATGACATCATGTTTTGTTTACAAAGTTATCAGGGACTTAGAATCGATATATCACTTGTGTATTACTTGTGTATCAATCCTATCCACAGGATAGGATAGGATTAATACACAAGTGATCTATCGATTCGCATTAGCTCATGTGGGGTGTTCAAGTCAACATTTTACTGAACAATTGTAAACAAAACATGATGTCACTGTCACTCTTGGCTGGCAGGACAGTACCTGCAAAGTATTAATAGGGTACACTGAAGGCCCTAGCAAGAGCTTTCACAAAGTATGCACTATTAGCCATCTCTCAATATGTGCAGTTGTCGAAAATTGGCTAAGTTAAAAATGCTGTAAATTTATCAAAAATACTTTTTTCATCATCAATAGGCCTTGAGCTGGCTATAGACCCCCCTCCCCCCCCCAGGGGGAATTTTGTACACTATGATTTTCTGAAACTACATTATATAAGACACATAATAAAAGATAGTAGCCCTCTGAGAGTGGCAGCGTTGACGTGTAACAGCACGTTATATACGTTACCCCCCAAAAGAGCATTAAACGTCCCTGATAATGTCTCAACCATGACATGTTCGTACATATTTGCATGCTGACACAGGTTTATGAACTTCTTATAACACAGTTACATATTTTTAGTATTAATTTTATAAATGTCTTGAGTAATTACCGTTGTATGCGTTACTTAGTGTTTCCTGTGTTATTTCCAAGTATCCGTATGGTATTTATTGACTATACATGCATTACATCTGTCACAGAATATAGTCAATCTATGAGGCTGCTACTAAAATGATTTAAAGGTCTTTATAATGGTCGCTTACACTATTTTTCAGGTCCATGTTATGTATGTTACCTTCAAAATAGCATTAAACATTTAAGTTAATTTCTCTAACAAGCCCTGTTTATACTTATTTGCATGCTTGCACAGGTTTATGTACTTCTTTTAGCAAGGTTTACCTATTTTAAGTATTCATTTAATAAATGCCTTGAGCTTTAACTGTTATGTGTGTTACCAAATGATACATAAGTTATTCTGAGTATCTGTATAGATGTTGTTGACTATACATGTATAAAGTCTGTCAGAGAATTTAGAAAATGTTTAAGGCTACAATAAATTGAAGTTCCTTATTAATTTATGGTGACTTAAACTAATAATATAATGTGATCTATCAACCTTCGCTGTTTGCTCAAATAAACAGTATAGATACCATGCATTCAAATAGGAAGTTCTGAAAGACAGTCACTGTGAAACAGCTCAGTTCTGGGCAAGGTATATGGATATTATTCAGATTGTGTTGACACTGATTAGGGCTACAAGGAAAACAACTTTGAATTGCATGTCATCTTTATCTTCTGTATGCCTTGTTCCCAATGTTCATTGCAAAGGATCACAACAACTACGCACAATATGTACCTGTGTAACTGATTACACTCATAAATTTGATACACATCGCAGATGAAAAGAACTTCTCGAACAAAATGGGTTTAGTGTGTCACAACCATTGGTTCCTTGCTTGATAAATGCTTTTAGACATAACTATCAAGCAAACAATAAAGAGGTATTAAAGGCTTCAGCAACTAGAACTATGCTTCGTACTACAGATGAAATGGTGTATTACTCATCACATCAGAGCTCAATATATTGAAACAACTCCTCAATGCACTGAAATGAAATATTCAATTTGCTCAGATGCAAATTAGAATGAGTACTAGAGGCAGTTTCAGGCCTCACCAATCCTTTTAGTTCTAGTTTTGAAGACAATGAAGTGTACTTTTTGTCTTTCGGTGTTCCTGCTAAGCCTGGCATAGCTAAGTATCTTCTTGAGGCTGATGACATTGGCAGAAATGCTGTTGCAGACTTCATTGACTCACTTTCAGTTTAAAAAATCTGTCTTTCACATCCCCCATAAAATGCTACAAGCTAATAAAGTTTTGATGCTTGCGAGGTCAAGCAAGAAAAAATTGCCCAATTTACAAAACGTTAACAGCCAGATGAGAGCTTAAAGGAGCGCCTTTGGTAAACATGACCTTCTTTCTATTGGACATAATGTTGACCTTGAGTTGACACTGCCTTTCCTTCTGGGACCTGTACCATGGTCACTGTCAACTCCTGATAGAATTTCCACCAAAACTGACAAGTCCAAACTTCAGCATGGCTTGCAACACACATTGAACCAACATTAGATTTGCCATGTAGTGCTGCACATAACGTTGATGTTAATGCCGTAACTACAGAGAATAATAGCTTTTCCTGTCACCTTCATGGAGCTGATGGCACCAGTTTTCAACCAGGCACTAAAGGCAGTGCATGTTGGTTTTGTCACTGATACATATATACAATGTATAAGTAGCAGTCTATACAGTCTTACAAACATTCTCGCAGAGGATATCCTGGGTGTTTTGTTCAACAATGGTGTATGCAACAAAAGATGCACCTTCTAAATGTCAACAGCATTGGCCAGAATATGGGGGAAGAGATCTACAGTAATACACTGTTTTACAGATTGTGACACTACCAATGTGCCGATGTGTAAGTACTACGGAAAGGTTATTCCTATCAAACTGATAGAGAACCCCCCCCCCACTAGTTAATCAACATTCTAAGAAGGGTAGGAAAACAAATAAAGAACTGCTCTAGGCACTCATCAGTGATATGAAGCCCTAACATGTGCTATTTATGTAATTGTGAATAAGCTGCAGTACGACATGTTTCTGAAAAAGTACCAAAGCCATACACATATACTGACTATTTCAAATGGAATGAACATGAGCTTACCTCCACCCTGCTTTTCTGTCCTTAAGATGTACATACAAAGATTGAACTATCAAGTCTTTCCCATGAAAACAAGTGAGGCTTTCCAGATATGGACAAAATGAGTGGAAAATAAATGGGAAGGAAATGGAGTACCTCTGGATGAAAGAGAACTTGATTGTACCCTAACAAAAGAGCCACAGAATTATATTTCACATTTTGTGTGACATGGGGTTACCATGTTCAAAACTCAACAACTCAAACCTTATAAAAGATAGAAACATAATATTTGCAGTTTCCAAAAGGTATATAAACATTTTTAATACAAAATGAGTTAGTAAGCACATTCACATTAAAAAATATCAAACTCTATTAGTTTCACAAATCATTTATATAGGAATAAAAAAAAAGTAACATACGTAACACTTTGGGGTGCATATTTGTTTTCAAAGGTCCATATCTGTGATGCAAAAAAAAACTTACTTGGATTATATAGCCAATTGGGAAATCTTACCCTATGGTTTGCACTTTTCAAAAGTCATGTCATTTACTAAAATTATCAAAGATGTTGATGGGTAATATATATAATTGGCTGTTACAGGGTTATGGTGCCATTACCAGAGTGCTAGCATATTGCAAAATCCTTGCAAGATAAATCTGATAGAAAAGTAATAAGTTGTATAGGAAAATTCTTTAAAACCCTTGGAAATATATGAAGATTTTCTCTAGAACTTCTACCTGATGGGTTTTCTTTGATCTTTTAAGTTGTTACTCGCACATTGCACTGAATGTTACAAACTTTCCATGAGTATTATGTCAACTATATTTGATGTCTCTATAAAAGAAAAGAGGGTTTATGGTAGTTTATGTTTTGAGTTACTTCCTCAGCAAATGAGCCAGAGTAAAAAGAAGTACATGGACCTGTGCCAGCATGCAAATAAGTATAAGCAGGTCGTGTTGGAGACCAGATCTTGAATGTTTAATGGTATTAAGAGAGTAACGTATGTAACCTGGGCTGTAAAACAGTGTAAGACACCATAATAAGGAACTTTAATTCATTTGAATTGCAGCCTTATAGATTTACTATATTCACTGACGGATGTAATACATGTATAGTCAATAACTGCCATACTGATACTTGGAAATAACATATGAAACACTAAGTAACATATACAACGGCAAAAACTCAAGACATTTATAAAATAAATGCTAAAAATCATGTAACTGTGCTATAAGAAGTTCTTAAACCTGTGCCAGACTTCAAAAAATGTGTGAATATGTCATGTTGGAGACATTATCAGGAAAATTTAATGTCATTTTGCGGGTAACGTACATAACATGATGTTACCCGCTAACGCTGCCACTCTCCAAGGGCTAACATATTTCATTTTGTGGCTAATATAATGTAGTATCTGGAAATCATAGTGTACGAAATTCCCCCTGGGGGGAAGTGGGGTCTATAGCCAGCGCGAGGCCTGGAGAATTACATTTTACATTTTTCTGTGATATGGGGGTACCATGTTCATCATCTAATAACTCAAAAAGTATATAAGATAGAAACGTAAAGCTTGCAGTTTTGAAAAGGTAAATAAAAAATCTTTAATGAACATAAATTGGTTTCAGTAAAATTTAAGACAAACTATATTAGATGCATTTATCATTTAAAAGGGGGTTCAATGAAAAAATGTAACATACACTACATCGGGGGTGACTTTATTTGTTTTCAAATGTCATTATCTGTGGCCCAGTAATAGCTAATTTAGAAAATATAACCAATTTGGAAATGTTACCTTATCTTTTGCACTTTTCTGAAGTCTTAAAAGAATTTTAATTATCAAATATTTTGTAGGGTAACGTATGTAACAGGCTGTTACAGCTTAACGCTGCCATTGTCAGAGGGCTAACATGTTGCAAAATCCTTGCAAGACATTGGGCTTCAAGAAAAATATGGTCTACAAAATTCCCCCTGGGGGGTGGTAAACCATATCCAGCCAGTGGCCTAAAACTTCTTCATGCACATCTTCAATATGTCTGTATAGGCCAGGAACTTTAAATTTTAAGGTCAAGATAATTCCTTGAGAAATTATTTTAGCACCAAAGTACAGGGTTGTGTAGTGTAAATAACCATAAAAAAGTCCTCAAAAAATATCGGTGCCAAATTCGAGAAAATTAAGATTTAAGATTTTATGATTAGTGGGTGGGGTACCTGAAAAACTGAAATAATGATTTTTGACAATTTATGCTTATAAATTTCACATTCTTTATAAGCAAATGCTGAATAAATCAGATGTGGATGGTTTTCAGATTATAAGTGTGTAAACTGAGTGGTCAGCAGAGAGCCTATTCATTTCCATGGCAACCCACGATCCTAAATAATGGGGGTGTGCCAGCAAAAATATTGATATCTCAGCTGCAATTCATCCTAAAATACTAAATTTAGTACCAAACTATTTCTTAGTTATCTAACATGTTCCTGATTGTTCGATATGCAAATTATCTAATTTGTATATACATGATTATTTATGAGAATATGAGAAATAAGAGAAAATTGCAGGAAATTAAGGGGTTATACCTACAAAACATCATGTATCTCAACTGCTAATTAAACTACAGATCAAAAATTGGTACAAATTGATGCCTAGACATTGCCCCTTTACACTGTGGTTTAATATGCAAATTACCTTATTTTCATATCCATCAATTTCAATGAAAACATTAGAAATAAGAGAAAATTCTAAGATAAAACTACGGGGGTATACCTACAAAATTGATTATATCTCGGCTACCTATTTCCCTAGATTACCAAACATGGTACCAAACTAATACCAAGATAAAATCCTTTTACCCAGTGGTTCAACATGCAAATAATTTGCCTTGCATATCTATGACTATTGATAAAAACATAAGGTATTATACAGCGCCCTAGATAAGCTTTTGGGTCAATTGGGTATTTACGCAACGTGGTTCTCCTCAATTGTGTACTTGCGAAAACAATTGCGTATTTTCATATTTTTTACGCCACATTTTTTTCTTCTGTGATTACACGTTTTCTTATTGCATGAAGCATAGGGAATGTGTTTGCATATTTATTCACTCCCATCGTCTGCCTTTCTAAAGTATCAAACTAGCGGATTTTATTGTACCTGAAGCAAATCTCATCCCCATGTTGACATTTTGCAAAAGTTTCACTTTCATCATAGTGTTTTTCCATGAAATACTGGACTGGGCACCGATATTTTCGTAAAACTGAAGTTATATTGAGCGCTCGCTGGTAAAAAAAAAATCAATACCCGACTGGCATTTGTTTATTACCCAAATGGAAATGGACCAAATGGTACGCATTGACATCGCATGTAATTGCATACCGATCGTTAGAATTGCTTTTTGGTACGCACACATTTCATTTTAATTGCTTTTTTGATGATTTTAAATGCGTATTTACGCAAATACGCTGCTTATCTAGGGTGCTGATTATAGAAAACCACAGAAAAATTAAGGGGGTATCAGTACAGAATTACTCTAATCACAACTGCTAGTTGCCCTAAGTTGCCGAACTTGGTTCTGTATTGATGCTAAGACACATTTCTTTTATTCCTTGGTTCAACGTGAGAGAAATCTAAATTTGATATTCTAGATTATTAAAGAGAACATAAGAAATCACAGAAAAATCACAGAAAAATTAAGGGGGTATACCTACAAAATTACTAATATCTCAGCTGCTAATTGCAACAGAGCAGCAAACATGGTATTAACATATTGCTTAGACATAGAGCCTAAATCATGTTCTTTATTGGAAATATTTGAATTGCAAAATCAACATTATTAATAAAAATATTAGAAATGAGAAAAAAAAAAAAGAAATTTTATAGCAATGTACCCACAAAATAAAAAAGACGCTCTGCCAGCCAAAATGGCCGCCAGAGCTCTAGATAAGAAATATTTTAAACAACAAATGAACTTCAATTCATACAATTTGTAATGTCATTCCTTTTAAGATCTTCTACTAAAGCTACCCAACCAGTTCTGCTCTTCTGAACATTATAATCACCAGAGCTAAAAATAGAACTCTTTACACAACATCTGATCTATTGATCGAGATTCAAAGTAATTACAAAAAAAGTCACAGATCGATCTATGTTCCTTTTAATGCTCAAAATCATTCAACTATGCTTAACAAAGTGCCCCCAGGGCTACGATTCAGGCGAGCATTCCAGAGCCGCCCATGATTGCCCTCTTGTTCAATATTATATGGGAATTCCCGTATTTTAGCCATATTTTCCCCATAATCCCATATATTTATTTTTTTAGAAAACAAATCAGACCTACCTACCTTATTTTAATTTTCTATGCAATAGTAAACTCCCATTTTTTTGGCCTTAGTAATTTTGTATGTATACTCTCCTATTTTTTTTATGCGATTTTCTATCATTTCCAATGTTTCATAAATTCATATGAACATATTTACATTTCCAATGCGAGTCTTTAAATGAGCCTTTACATTTGAGATGTCGTTCATACCTTCATGAACAAATCGATTTAAGCCACACCCACATACGCACCATTTGAGCGGGCCAACATCAACGCCATCCAATTAAGTTGCTTGTTTACTTAGGTTTGCCTGACGTTGAACGTGTATCACCATGACGTTAAGCGCGGATATTTGGCGTTTTGGCTATTCCAAACCCTCAGTTATGTCTGATTTAATTCAAAATATTTGGAAACCAGCGAAGTTAGGTGAAATTGAAAATTGATACTTGACTGATAATATAAAATGTAAATATAAGTAATAAATTCAATTTTGGAAGATTCATGGAACCATGACTACTTCTGGTCTCTTGCAAAGTTAACGTGAAGCCCAAAGGGCTTCACTTACTTTGCAAGAGACCCGAAGTATTCATGATTCCATGAACCTTCCAAAAATCAAATTCATTTCTAAAATAAAATTAGATCATATGCATATTGAACCACATGGTATAAGGACTATGTCTAAGCATCGATTAAGAGCCAAGTTTGGTTATTTAGGGCATCTAGCAGCTGCGATATGAGTAATTTTGAAAACATACCCACTTATTTTTTCTGAGATTTGTCTATTATTTTCAATATTTCATTGATATCCATGAATATATAATTTAAGTCATTAGAATGTTGAACAAGCAGGTAAAAAAATTCTGAGATATGAGTTTATCACGCCTTTTTTTCTGTTTTTTTCTTTTCACAAAATTTCTCTTACTTCTACAATTTTCATTAATATTGATGGATATGACGATTAGGTAGTTTACATATTTAACCAGAGTAGAAGAGCTTTGTCTCAGCATTAATTTGGTACCAGTTTTGTATACTAGTGCAATAAGTAGCTGAGTTGTATACCCCATTTTTGCTGAGTTTTCTCTCTATTTCTCAGGTTCTCGTAAATATTCATGAATACTCAAATGAGAAAATTGCATACCGGACAGTCCATTTTTCAAGTTTTCATAAATATTCATGAATATGCAAATGGGATAGTTTACATCTAGAACCACCAGATGAAAGGCCTTGTCAAATTGTATCACTTATGATATAACAACATACAATGTACATCAGTGATGTTTTTGGGCAGAAATCAGTTAACCTACAGGTATTTTTTTTTCCAATTTTCCCGTATTTTAAAGTTCTCATTAATATTCATTAATATTCAAATTAGAAAATTTGCCAATTTGCATATCTGACCATGTAGTGAAAGGTATATGCCTAGGCTTTAATTTGGTACCAAGGTTAGTAATCTAGATTGAGAAGCAGCTGAGAAATGGTTGTTTTTGTAGGTATACCCCATTTAGGAGAAAGCATTATGGGTTGCCATGGAAACCATGCATTTAGTCACATTTTTGGGGTATGACTGGGGTTTCAATGAGCAATTCAACACCCATAGAAACTTGTCCTGGGGTAGCAAGGTAGGTCAAATTAGATCCTATATCATGATATTGATTGCTTGTTTTCAGCGATTTTTCTTCATTTTTCGTATTTTTTCCACCCCCAAAAAATACCATTTCCCCTCAGAATTTTTTTGAGGAATTTTTTTCTATAAAACAGGACAACTTCCCGATACTAAAACTGTTGATAACATTTCTCAAGTGATTAGTTTTGGGTTAAGGGTCATTTTCGGCTAAATGTACTGGCCTAGTAACATACCTGCAAAGTATTGAAGGCTGTAGGAGGAGTTGATTTTGCAAAGTATGCACTATTATCCATTATTCAATATGTGCAGTGGTCAAAAGTTGGCTAAGTTAAAAATGATTAAATTTATCAAAAATAATTTTCATCGATAAACTTTTTCATGCATATCTCCAATATGTCTGTAACATCTGACCTTGTTTGTAAATGTAAGTATTCAACCCTTAAAGCGCCAAGAAAAAAAACGCATCTGAAAATGTCGTCAGAGCAAATAATGGCCTAACTTTACTGATGAATTAAGTATAGAAACAAACAGCATGGACCCAGTACAGACTGCTCCTATAGGAGCAGTCTGATCTGGGTCCACACTGTTTGCCATAGAGGCTTCTTCAACATTTCAGCAGACGAGAAAAGCAGACGACTTTTGTTGGGATTGGTGCATGACGGGTTAAAACATTTTCAGTACCTATTTGGCACGAGACATTACCTGTTCTGTGGCCTTGACACATTGTTCTACCATGTCATGTAGACTATGATTGGCATCCTGAAATGAACACAAACATATTTACCATATTTGACCTATCAAGGACATGAGAGGATCTTACATGAGTGATCATTTCATATAAAATTTATTAAACAAGCCTTCGGCAAGTTTAATAAATTTGATATGAAATGATCAAAAGTGTAAGATTCTGTTTATCATATGACCTTTTAAATGCAATTTTATCGCCTTCAAAGTTTGTTTATTTCAATGAAAATTTGTATTGCTGTAACGGACGTTGTCATGACGTTACTTGTTCCCGTCGAAAGTGTTATGTAACGTGCGGTCATAACATTATTTAAGACATGACATTATCCACTGAATAACAGTAACATCATATGATAAACTCCTATAACAGCACATTTAGCACTTTATGGGTTATTTATCATTAGTCTAGATAAACACAAATTTAAAGTGTAGAATTGTGAATATTTTCTTACCCATCGGTTTTAACATATGTTTTGGGTGCTCTAAATAACCATCTCATTGAGACCGTTCTTATGAGTACCCACAACATGTTTTGTTTAATTTGATTCTTTCTGTCCCAGTCAACAATCTTTCAGTTATGTCCGGATGGGTCTTCCAGGATTGAACCAGTAGTAAGCAAGGTTTAATGCGTCTTGCTCAAGGACACAATGCAATGTGATGCCTTTGAGGCACGAATCTGTGGCCCTTCGGACTCAAGCACTCTACCACTGAGCCGCTGTGCTCCCTACAACATGTTTAGAGAAATAAGAAAATTATTTTTTGATTACACACTCTTATCTAAGGGTCTGTTTACACGATACAAACTTCTGATTTTCAGTCTATCCAGTGGTGCAACTTCATTAATACTATGAAGCCATTATGTGGATGAAAAACTGTGGATCCTGATCAGCTGGCTTCGAAAGAAGCCAGCTGATCTTGATCTACACTGTTTTCAAAATAGGGTATACAATTTTCAACAAGACAGCCAAGTGGCCCTGGATCCCTCACCTGAATTTTGTTTCATGTTTCTAACAAAGGTTACCTTAAGGTAAACTGGCCACACCTCTGGCAGCCATGATTTTCAACAGATTCAATTCACTTTAGCTATTTTGTAGAAGACCGCCTTTTTGATGTTTCCTCCAATTTATTTTGAATTCTTATCAACCTTTTCAGAATAGAAGATATCTTAAAGCTTCCTCTGCCGCAATAAGCCACATCTCCTGGCCGCCATGTTTTTTGACAAATCGAATTGGTTTTAGCAATTTTTATAGACGGTCAAGGACACCTTGTGACTATTTCTGCCAAGTTGTTTTCAATTCTGAGCATTGGTTTCAGAGATGATTAAAGTTTCTAATATAGGTTCATAAGGGCAACTGGCCATTCCCCCTGGCAGCCATGTTTTTAGACGGATCAAATTCATTTTAGCTATTTTTGTAGGCCACCCAATGACCATTTATGCCATAATTCTACGCAGTTTCAATAAGAATGGTAAAAATCTGTCGGGAAAGTTGGGCTCACAAGGTATCAATGTTGATGGACAGACAGAAACTTTCATGCCTATAGCAACTGCACCAATAAAAGAAATTAATAATTGAGCCGCAACAAGAGATTTCCAACAATGTGGTATGTACGACCAGCAAAGCTGCAGATGAGCCTGTGCATACACACAGTCTGATCAGAGCCCTTGCTAGTGCTCGAATATTCTATGAGTGTTAAGCTACTGACCAAACAGCATTTGGAGCTCCTAAGCTAAAAGGAGGCTGCACAGGCTAGTCTGAGTCTACACTTGTCAAAATGCCACATTGTTGGAAATCACATGTCACGGCTCATATTTTATAATTTGCCAGCCAATAAAAGATGTTAATAGCAATACACCATGGAAATGTAAATTATTTTCATGATCTACCTGTGAACTTATCCAATCAAACAGAGAGTAATTTTCCTTGTCACCACCTGAGGCACCGACTGGTTCCTGGTCTGTTGCTGGATGTAGACATGGCAAGACAGGGATCTTAGCTAGCAGCTGCAGGGACTCACTCACTCTGTAATGACAAACAAGTGGCCAGTAATCACTGACCTAAAGGTTTTGAAGAAGGAACATTTGAGACCTGTTAGAAAACGAGATATGATAGAGAAACACTGCTGTCCTCAATACATTCATATGCAATTCATAGTATAGCTATAATGAACTATAATTTGGATCAGCTAATGAGATTTTAGTATTGATTGCATATGCTAAAAGTTGTTCTTCAATCCTAATGCACCTATTGATTGTTCCTCATTGTTTGATACAAAAAAACTTTATATGGTCAATTGTATATATTATATCGAGGGATCAC
Organism: Loripinus fragilis; assembly: GCA_964019695.1. NCBI lineage: Eukaryota > Metazoa > Mollusca > Bivalvia > Lucinida > Lucinidae > Loripinus > Loripinus fragilis. Next base: position 87,748,712 of record OZ026518.1, read on the forward strand.
AGGTTATAATGTCTAAACGAAATTGTATTTCTTTCTCTAAAGATCGTTTTCAACAAAAATGACATTATGCTGCATTTCATCTGGGTCTTCACTGTTTGCCAAAGTACACATTAAGGAGTCATAATCTAGGTAACATTTCATGATTTTGTTGTCGTCTGCTGACTTTTTTCAAAATTACCTTTTACAAGAATTTGGAAATCAAGATCGGGTACGACATTCTGTCTGTCCTGATCTGGGTCCAAACTGTTTGCAAAGGTTATCAGCAGCCGATAAAAGTCACTACTAGCAAGGAAAGAGATAAACATGCATGCACAGCTTTCTAATAGGGTAAGAGGCCTATACTTCAGCATGAGCCTTCATCTACATCACTTCTTGGTGTTACAGGCTCTGGCAGGATTGTGCATTTGCGCTGGCTCATAACCACTTATACAAGCCTTCACTGCTCATGATCACTGCAATAAGCACCTAACTCTCATGTACTGGCTCATGTAATTATTTTCAAAAGTAAAGTACAGGTAATTGTCAGGGATAACTGTGTTCCAAATTTTCATTTGGGGAGGCCTATTGTTGAATATACGGTCAGAAATTTATTTTTGCTGCGATGTGCAAGCAGAGGCCTAACACCGGATTTGGGATCCTATATACCAAGATATACGTCCCCAAATGAAAATTTTGAATATGGTTATCACCATTCTAGTTCACTTCTGCAATTTTATCTCAAATTGGAGCGTTGCAAGCCGCATAATGCCATATGTCATCCAACGAAATGACATAATTAATGATGTCAAATTATTTGTGACAGTTTGTTGCAGGATATACTGTCGCAAACTTTTGACATTATCAAATCAGATGTCGTGTAATAAAATTAGTTTAATTAGAATTCATATATTTGAACAGCTCTTCCCACAAGGATAAACACTTGAATAACCAAGCAAAGCCATTCCACCTTGAGGAATAACTAGAGGGCCAAGTGACCCTGAATCACTCACCTGTGTTTTTGTTAAAGCTTTTATACATGTACATAAAACTTCAAAGGCTTGAACAGCAGACTCCTGGCTCATTTAACATAGTTAACCCTTTATGCCCAAATGAATTCTGCCTATTAACTTGGGATGGTCCATTGTATATACTGAGGGGTCATAGTGACAGGTTATGATTTCCACATAAAAATGTATTACTTTGGATGAAGACTGTGTTTGTCCTAGCAAACAGGTTAGACCCTGATGAAATGCCGCATTGTGTGGGATTTCATCTGGGTATTCACTGTTTGCCAAAGAACACACAAAGGAGTCACTAGTACAGAAAGGGTTAATTTGAACTCTCTAATTGAGTGTCCCAAGAGTAGGAAGGGCAAGAGGCAGTGTCTAACTTTACTAGGGCCAAGAAAAAATGAAAAAAGTCAATAAGCAATGCTTATTAGATACCCCCCGCACAGTAAGAGTCAGTGAAAAAACTTGGCAAGTTATAGTTCGAACAAGAAGACCTTAGTTTTGATAAGAAGATTTCAGTAGAATCTGTGCAAACAAAAATTATAAACTCCTTCATGCATATGTTCAATGTGTCTACATTGTATCCACAAAGTATCAAATTGCTCCATCAAAAGCTGTAGTAGGAGTTGATCGGCCCATAAAGGCACTATCCATGCATATACAAAAGCCATATACGGGAATAATTGTCTAAGTTCTCACAGTTGTCATTTTGTCAAAATTATTTTTTGTGAACCAAACTCCTTCATGCATATGTTCAATGTGTCTGCATTGTATTGGCAAAGTATCAAATTGTTCCATCAAAAGCTGTAGTAGGAGTTGGTCCAGGCTTTCAAGTGCCAATCAACAGAAAAGTAGGGAAAAAGTAGGGATAAAAATTTGACAAAAGTAGTGAAAAAGTAGGGATTATTGGTGTAAAAAAGTAGGGATAGTAGGGCTTTTCCAAATATAAAATTCATTACAACAAGCTGTTTGAAATAAGTTATTTAAAATGCAATGAGCAGGATAATACCTGTGACAATAGTTCTAGCCAAACAGAGAGACTTTTAGGTTCAACATTAAAATTTTACGAGTTAAGCGGGGGGACGCCTGAATGAACATAAAAGTTCATTTATAAAATCCAAGCGAGCGAAGCGAGCCAGGAAAAATTTCTGGATTTTTACGCATAAATGATATTTTAGAGTGAAAAAGTAGGGATAGTAGGGCATTTTCATAAAAAAGTAGGGAAAAGTAGGAGCAGATCAAAAAAGTAGGGAAAAGTAGGAAAAATAGGAAAAGTAGGGCCCACTTGAAAGCCTGTTGGTCAGCCCATGAAGGCACCATCTATGCATATACAAAAGCCTAATAAGGGAAAAATTGTCTAAGTTCTCACAGCTGTCATTTCGTCAAAAATTATTTTTTCTGAACAGAACTCCTTCATGCATATGTTCAATGTGTTTAAATTGTATAGGCAAAGTCTCAAATTGTTCCATCTAAAGCTGTGGTAGGAGTTGATCGGCCCATGAAGGCACCATCTATGCATATACAAAAGCCTTATTAGGGAGAATTGTCTAAGTTCTCACAGCTTCCATTTTGTCAAAAAATATTTTTTCTAAGCAAAACTTCTTCATGCATATGTTAAATGTGTCTACATTGTATAGGCAAAGTATCAAATTGCTCCATAAAAAGCTGTGGTAGGAGTTGATCGGCCCATAAAGGCACTGTCTATGCATATACAAACACCTTATTAGGGAAAAATTGTCTAAGTTCTCACAGCTGTCATTTTGTCAACAATTATCTTTTCTGAACTAAACTCCTTCATGCATATGTTCAATGTGTCTACATTGTATAGGAAAAGTATCAAATTGTTCCATCAAAAGCTGTGGTAGGAGTTGATTGGCTTGTATATGGCCTATAATAGCATAAGCACAATATTAAAAGCCATTTAGAACTACAAAGGGAAATAACTCTAATAGAATTGGCCCCTAGCCCTTACTTTTTTGTCTCAAGTATTTGTCTTGCATATATGAACATGTTTGCAAGGTTTGATGAAAATCCAGCAATGACTCTTCCAGTTATTAAGGAAAAAGCACTATATTAAAAGCCATTTAGAACTACAAAGGGAAATAACTCTAATAGAATTGGCCCCTAGCCCTTACTTTTTTGTCTAAAGTATTTGTCTTGCATATATGAACATGTTTGCAAGGTTTGATGAAAATCCAGCAATGACTCTTCGAGTTATTAAGGAAACAAAGCGTTACGGACGGACGGACGGACGAACCACCTTATTAGGGAAAAATTGTCTAAGTTCTCACAGCTGTCATTTTGTCAAAAATTATCTTTTCTGAACTAAACTCCTTCATGCATATGTTCAATGTGTCTACATTGTATAGGAAAAGTATCAAATTGTTCCATCAAAAGCTGTGGTAGGAGTTGATTGGCCCGTATATGGCCTAAAATAGCATAAGCACAATATTAAAAGCCATTTAGAACTACAAAGGGAAATAACTCTAATAGAATTGGCCCCTAGCCCTTACTTTTTTGTCTCAAGTATTTGTCTTGCATATATGAACATGTTTGCAAGGTTTGATGAAAATCCAGCAATGACTCTTCCAGTTATTAAGGAAACAAAGCGTTACGGACGGACGGACGCACGGACGGACGGACAACGTGAAAACAGTATACCCCCTACACCCTACAAACAAAGTTTGCGGGGGGTATAAATATGCGTGGTTCAGGTTACCCTACCTGCCCTAAATTTTTACCCCCTACCCTAAACTTTTTTTTCTAAATTCTGAAGTTGGAAGAGAATAGCAGAACAAAATTAGACCATCTGAAACGGAAATTTAAATTTCTATGCATTCAGTCTTTGGTATTGGAAATTAAAGGATTAAAACAAGGTTATATCTTCAAAAATAGACCCTTTATATCAGATTTGTCTTATTTAATACATTTACAAAAGTTAAAAAAAAAATAGTATCCTAATTTTTTTCTGGGTGTTACCTGAACCACACATATTTTTTTATTTGGCCTAACATTCTGTTTTATTTTTACATATATTTTGCAGTTTCACAAGTCAGAGAACTTACTTTTTCAGAGTATTTCTATAGGACTCCCTGTTCTCCAAGTACTGAACATAGGCCTCCTGGAAGTTTTCAAATCTGTTCTTTAAATCACTGAAAATAGAACATACCATTTTTGACTGACATTGGTGAATGCTTAATAATTCCAAAATCCTGAATTTTAGAAATTCAACTCTTAAAGCTTGCATTATGCCTACAAAATAAGAATAATTCAAAAGTTTCTTTGCATGCTGGGTAATTGTTCAAGCTTTTGCTGTCATGTGCTGACTTTTTTTCAAAATTAACTTTAGTGTGTAATAGAAAATATTTTTTCTTATTTCTCAACTAAAAGATGTTGTGGGTACACAAAAGAACCGCCTCAATGAGACTGTTCTTTTGAGCACTTAAAACAAATGTTTAAATTGATGGGTAAGAAAATAATGACAATTTTACGATAATTTTTTTTTGCTTCACTGGACCTATGTATGGAAAGTCAGCCCTAAAATATTAAAATCAGCAATAATCTTGAATACTTTCACCCATAGCCCTAAAACACACACTATATATACAACTATTTAAAAATTCTACACCCTCAGGGCTCCAGTTACGGGATAATTGATAGTAAAAAGGCTCCCTCTCCCTATTTTGGTTAATATATTTTATCCAATAAATTTTGAACATTACCAGATATAGTAATAAAGAAGCAGATTAAGGATCAGAGCATATGCTTACAGCTTATATAGTTCTCCTATTTTTAAGTCTTACAGAAATGGATAAGCAAGTAAGTACATGTATAAATGAGCCGTGACATGTGGTTTGCAACAATGTAGCATTTTGACAAGTGTAGACTCAGACGAGCTTGTGCCCCCTCCTTTCAAGCTTAGAAACTCCAAATGAAGTTCGGTCAATAGCTTAACACTCATAGAATACTTAGGCGACAAGCAAAGGCTCTGATCAGTCTGCGCTTATGCGCAGGCTGGTCTGAGCCTTTGCTGGTTGCACATATCACATTGTTGGAAATCCCATGTCGCGGCTCAAATGCAGACTTTTATGCCAGAACTTTTCAGGACAAATTTTGTTTTCAAAGACTTTTCGAAGAAATCATCCCATTTGAGAAGCTTTTCAATCCCCTACAAACCTTGAATCAAATATAAAAATTCTTGCCATTTTTCTATTGAAACACATTATGAATCAGTACATGAGATTCTGGTACTTATAGCATAGACGACAGGGGCATAGCCAGAGGCTTTATCATGTTGAGGCCCACCAAATAAAATGTAGAATTTAGAGATATCAGACCTAGTTACTTTACTGTAAATTTAGTGAATAACAAAGGCACTGATCAAACTCCTTTGTTGTTTGCAAGCAACAATGTCAGGATTTCTTGCATCGAGGCTCAAAATGATGTTGAAGCACAGGCTTCCTGGCCTCCGCCTGGCTATGCGCCTGGATGAGCAATGAATATGAGCAGTCTCACCAGAGCCTTTGCTGCTCCATACATATATCATCGACTTTAGTCACGTGCACTAAGTACCAAAATCTTGTGCACTGGCATAATTTTGTGATACCCTAATGCCCCGTTCAACATATGAAAATCAATATATAGCTTTATTACCCAATCGTCTATATATGGAGTAATTGTCTATTTTTTGCTATCTCATGAGTCATTGAACTATTGCCCCAGCAATAGTTTTGGATATTGACTGGCACTTTACCATGGCCTGGTATCTCACTTCGCTGTTAAAAACACCCAGGCGCTTATCAACGTGTGCAACCACGATGCCCGTATGGTTCGTTTATGAAAGGAGACGTTATGCAACAATGGTGGAAATGAGGCATAGTTTGGCAATTTTAAACTTCAATAACTTTGCTGTTTATGGTCAGATACATAAAGTGTGGGTACTCTTTTTCTTAGTTAGAATGAGCGGAACATTTTGAGACTATAGTTGAGCAGATTGAATGAAATTTTCTGTTTTGCATCAAGCCTGCATCTTCTACAGCAACTCCCATTCAAGGAACGCTGCTTAGTATTTCATCAAATGGGTTGGGTAATAAAAGCAGTTATTTCATGCCTGTTTGTAGTATAGTCAAACTATTACCACTCAGCACTATTGCACCAGGTCGTCCACGGCACCTCGGGATCATAGTTTGACTATACTACAAACAGGCATGAAATAACTGTATAAAATTGAACTATTATGTATTCATTTTCAAAAGTAGGTCAAAAGTTCATATAATATATACTATTTTGGCATATTCAGGACTTTACAGGTAGTTAAGAGTGCGTAACAAAAAAATAATTTTCTTATTTCTGAACCAAAACATATGTTGTGGGTACTCAAAAGAACCGTCTCATTGAGACAGTTCTTTTGAGCACCCAAAACATATGCTAAAATTATGGGTAAGAAATATTTACAATTTTACGCTGAAAATGTTTGTTTTTTCTAAACCTGTGTATATTTTAAAATCTCTTCCCAAATCAAAGCTCTAGGACCAGTAGTCTAAAGGTCATGGCAATATTAACACTTAGCCCACTAAAAAGTTTTCCCCCTGAAAATGTTGCCTGCTTTTTACTTCTGCTGCATGTATTCTAGTGCACCTCAGACTAGATTTAATCATGGAACCAAACACTTTTAACCCTGATCAGATGGCTCAATTGGGAGCAGTCTGATCTGGGTCTATATTGTTGCAATATAGGCTACCTGAGGAGCACACACCAAAAATTGTGACTGGCGGGATAAGGGTTAAATTTGTGCACATAAACATGCACTAAGACCACATATAATATGACCCTGATCAAGGGTAACTGAGGGCATAAAGAGTAGCTGGCCTACAGCTTTGGAGCCTTTAGTTAAGAGTGCTTACTAAAAAAATATTTTTCTTAGTTCTCAACCAAAACATATGTTGTGGGTACTCAAAAGAACCGTCTCAATGAGACGGTTCTTTTGAGCACCCAAAACATAGGTAAAAACGGACGGGTAAGAGAATATCTACAATTTTACACTAAAAAATGTTGTTTATCTAAACCTGTGTGGAGTACCATCTTGCTTACCTAGTGACATCTTCAAGGTTGGCTACAACTGCTGCCCACCCCTGCTGCTGTAGATGCTGATCATGTATGAGCCGCTCACAGGCCCGCAGCTCATCAGAGTCTACATCTTGGAATTGCTGAACAATAAAACAAAGTTCTTAGTCCAGTTTTTCAAAACATAGCCAGCCTAACAAACTTGTAATGGTGTGTGTTGATGCTTTAAGTCTCAGTCAACAATTTTTCAGTCATACCCGGATGTTTTCCTGTCTTCCTGAGTTGAACCGATAAAGTGTCTTGCTCAAGGATACAACATAGTGCTTTTGGCGAGTCTAGAACTAGCGGTCCTTCGATCCCAAGTCTAACATTCTACAACTGAGCCAGATACTGTATTCTTTACAATAAGCTCAGTATGCATGTGGATTTTTTGTGCAAAATTTCATATACCATTTATTGAAAAACAGTGTAGATTCAGATCTAAGACTTCAAATAAAGTCAGCTGATCAGGATCCACTTTTTTTCACACAATGAATGTAAGATTCAGCCACAAGTTTGGGTGCTGAACATTAGCTGTGGGTCTAGGTCAGTATAAATGCCTGAAATGAAGGGATGGCATTAATATTGGCCTAGTGCTATAAAAAATGATTAACACTGAAAAGCCATGGTTGAATGTTATTCTTAGAGACTCTCATTTAACATGTAGTCTTTTGTTTTGCTTATTTACGGTAGTTTGATACTTACTAAAGCAAGTTGGGCTCTGGACACAACAGTCTGATAGGCTGGAGGCATAAGCAGGGAACCTTCCACTTGACCTTGAAGATCAATATCTGCAAGTTAAACATCCAAAATTGGGTCAACAATTTTTATTCATGTCGGGACGTGTCTTACCAGTACTAAGCAGCGGATAAAGTGTCAATGGGCTCCGCCCTATATTTATAATAATGCTAATAATTATAACATAGATTTAGATATAACATAGTGACTTGGTTTCAAAAATTAAGAACGAATAAAAGCGTACCATTTGGTCATAACCCACCGAAAGAACAAGCCAAGTTAATAGGTTAAGCTTTTACAATATTTGTCATAAAATCTAAGAGTGCCAGTGTGTCTACCTGATGGCGAATGTACTGTACATAGAGGATCTTGCATGAGTGCTCATGTTTTATTGAATTTATCAAACGAGTTGGAGAAAAGAGATAAAATGTGAGGCTTGTCAAGCATTTTATCTCTTTTTGCAAAAAGTTTAATAAATTCAATAATACAGGAGCACGAATGTTAGATTCTATTTATCATATGACATTAAAATTATTTTGAAATCATATTTTTGGCGCGAAAATGTTAGGGTTTTGCCATATGCGTGATATGACCTTAAAAGCACCATTTCATAACATTTCCCGAAAACCTGTAAACCACTAGTGGTTTATCGATTCTAATGCATGCCGTTATTTCACTCTCAGACGTGACATTATGATAAAATGTAGAAAAAGGCCTGATCAAACAGTATACAGCCTTTTCATTACCTTTTAGAGTATGATATGATGAGAAGGGGGCAGAAAACTTCAAACAGAAGAGAAACTGCATAGTGATACAAAAACAAATGTGTAATATTTGCCAGAAAGTAGACATCTCAGCTAGAAGAGAACAAGACAATTTAGCCTCGTGCCATCCGCTAATGGAAAGGCTGAGTATAACCCTGATCAGACTACTACTGTCAGAGGCAGGTTAATTTGAGCTTTCTCTATTTCAGCAGCTAGCCTATCTGTCCAATTTAGAGTGAATATAGAAGGCCTCCAGATAAGATTGAGTATTTGAGAATTATTTTGCTTTTTTCTCAACAAAAACATATGTGGTGGGTACTTAAAAGAACCGTCTCAATGAGACGGTTCTCTTTGAGCACCCAAAACAAATGTTAGAAATGACGGATAAGAAAATATCCACACTTTTACGCTCAAAAATTGAGTTTATCTTGAGCTATGCTTACCTGAGCCATAGTTCACACTGGGAGATGGCGGAGTTGCTGCTTCTATAGTACTTTTACTGAACAGAAATATTGGGTTGGTGTCCTGTAGAAAGCATAAAAAGTACATTTTTTTAAACAGAAATATGGGTGTGCTGTCCTTTACATAGCACAAAAATGTATGTTAATTGAACAGAAATATGGGGGTGGGGAGTGTCCCGTCCATGACATACTGCAGCTGTACCAGTTTAGTTTGGAGGAGATTAGCTTTAGCAAGTAATAAACATGCTGGCTTGAACATGTACTAATCACCTTTTGATTCTGCGGCCATTTTGGATATTGGAACATAGAGATTTAAGTATTTTCTGAATCCCAAACAAGTGAAGTCACTGCCTTATTTAGTTGGGGGTGGGGAAAAGCTATATGCAAATGGGGAAATGTGACATGTTGGTCACTGGTGTATCAGGTGGACAAATCATAATCCCAATCTCAATCATGGATCCAGATTACCATGCTTTATTGGCATTCCAGTGGATAATATTATTTGTTATATGACTGGAGAGAATTCTATCTCCTGATTGGCCCAATTTGTCTTCATAAATCTGTATGTCCACCTGGAAACTGGTCCAAACCAGTCCACAAGTTAATATTGCATGAAAACCAGCTTGAACTAGTTTCCAGAAGTTAATATTTTTGAGACTTCTGCAATATTACCCTCTAGAGACCTAAAAATAGCATGATTAGTGTGAAACTAGCATGTGCTGCATGAAATTGACATGATTTGCTGTTTTACCTCCCAACAGGTAAATTAAAGACTTTCATGAATTTTTACAACAGTTTTGTTTTGTTTGCTTATTTATCTTGTTTTGAATAAACAAATTGTAAAAACAGTTTTATGATAGCATTTTATATTCCACATTAAGAGAATTAATATACAGGTCGACCTCGCTATGTCAAACTTGTTTATCTCGAATACACGGTATATGTCAAAGTGATCATCCATTCCCAAGCATTTCCCTATATTGCTTTGTATTTCAAACCTGTTTATGTTGAACTTGGTTATCGCGAAATCTCGGCTATATTGAAGTGTTTTTTCATTCCCGAAAATTAGTTTTCTGCTTCTTTACCACTACTTGTGTCAAAGTTAATTTTGTGTTAGTCAAAAAATTAAACAATATGAATGTCAAACAAAGTAATTAACCTTCAGACATCGAACAATAGCCTTTAATTCAGTCCATGTATAATCCATTGTTGCGGGTAATTGCCAATTAGTTATAGCGTGGAGGCCGCCATTGTTCATTGATCAGCTGTTTGTGTATAAATAATTGCATCGATTGACCTTGATAATGCATAACAACCCAGGGGTGCTTGATTTGATCATCAGAAAATTAGCGGTACCATTCAAATCTTAATGTTGTTTATTGGTGTCCTTTGATGAGATATTTTCGATAGTCTTTACTTATACAACTTGGTTTGGTTTTTATGTTTGTTTATTCTCTTGAAAATAAAATCGGAAATTTCAATAATTAAAGCCTGTTTTCACCATTTCCCATTTCGTTACCAGTAATTTAAAAAATCACTGTTTCCGCAATATTGTTTATCCCTCGCTAAGGCTGCGACGTTATGGCGATCCACAGATTAATTAAAGTAGAAATAAAACAAACTAAAATGAATTTCTTTTGTCTTCTTCAGTAGGAACAGTTTGACTACACATGTACTGCAAAAGTATGTCTTGGAAAAGTTGAACATGTACATCATATTGTGGTGACGTCACATTTTGCTTATGTCAAACTTCGGATAACTCGAAGTATTCCCTTGGGCTTTGAGATAGCAAGGTTGACCTGTACATTTGAAAATGCAAAATACTATACATTTAGATATTTTAATGACAGTTGCATAAAATTGTGAGAAAGTCCTTAGATGTCTTAGATGTCTTTAACAACAAAATTGAAAGTAGCAAAATTTTCATTCTTAAATAAAAAGTCATATAAAAAAAAGTTATTGACTTCAATTTCAGTAGACAAAAGGATACATCTACCCTTAAAAGTGATATTCACCTTGGCCTAGCAGCTTCGGGGAATGGTAGATAAATCCTTACGTCTACCTCATTGAAGTCAATAATTGTATAATATTGTTATATTCCTTAAAAGTATTTACTATATTAAGAAAATTGGCCACAAGCATCATTCCCATTAAACATGGCAGCAGAGGGCTTCATTGCTATTTAAGCCCGCTCAAGGACATCGTCTGCAAGTTAAGATATCACCGCTAATGTTTTATGGAGAAATGACCAAACTATTTCAATTACCATAAAATATGTTCTTTATCACACCGGATAGACGGCAATCGAAAACGCTCTGTACAATCGATGAACGAGGATCACAAATCGCTAGAAACAGTGTTTTCAATTCCCATTTGTTGCCAGTCTGGTGACAAATGGCAATCAAAAACTCTGTTTCTAATGATCTTTGATCTACATTCGCCGATAGTATTAACATTTTCGATTGCCAACTATCAAGTATGTTTATTGATAAACTGAATACGTAGGCAAAACAATCTGAAACAAGGGCTAGGAGTTCTAAAACTTTTCATGATTCTGGATAGGCGCCAATTGAAAAACCCATTAACAATCAACGCATGCGGATCAACAATCCCTAGAAGCAGTGTTTTCGATTGCCATTTGTCACCAATCAGGTTAGTAATGGCAATAAAAAACTGTTTCTAACAATTTTTGGTCTATGTTCGTCGATAGTATTGACATTTTCTATTGCCACCTATCCAGTGTTGTTTCGTTGTATGCTTGAATAATGTTTCAAGATGCTACGGTGGACATTTTATTTGGAACTGCTTGTGCTTGAAAGGAGGGTATATACACTTATGTGCCAAATTAAAGTTCACAAACTTAAAAAAATGCATTAATTTATGGGAAATTTAGACATTCATTTCTTCTTCATTTCAATTTTATTCATAATAAGGACTTGACAATTACATGAATGGGAAGATGTAAGCAAGCCTTCAAATTTTCACAATATAATTAAGTTTTTCACTGTTTTGCATATTGTTGCTAAGCAACTGATAAAAATAGCTAAAAAACCACTAGTATGCTCATTTTGGTGGTTGCCATGGTTACAAGGAACTGATTTTTTATGTTATTTTTAATGCTACTCCAAGACAACATATTTATCTATCTATATATTGACCATCAAAAAGTTATTTGCTGATCTTTCTTTTATTGCTAAACAATATAAAATGCAAAAATGTTAATAAAATCTGTCAAGATTCAAAGTTCCTAAAATGGGGGTGTGGAAGACAAATATCAATAATTAATTACACAAGTTAAAAGTCATACGTACTTCAAAGTATACCTAAGACTTAAAACAAAGATAATCTGTCAATAAAATGCCTTTGAAAAGTAAGAAAAGTAAGAATAATGCATTTAAAATGATGTTGTCATGGAAACAAAGATACAGTATTTTTTGATATTCACTCTTATATTCACCATTTTCGTGATGAATTTATAAACCAAATATTGATTTTTTTACTTTTTTATTGATAGAAATTAAAATAAAACCAAACATAAAGTAATCAATTAGTTCTACATGTTATAGCATGAACTCAAGTAATTATTGAATATCTGGTTGTCATGACAATTGTTTTAATGAACTAGATAGGGCAAATTTGGTCATTTTTGTCTTGTTGCTAGGCAACCACTTCCAGTATGGAGTTAAATTTTCTGAACATTTGTAATGATAGGGAGGATAATGATGTATCCAAACATAAGCCTTATTAATGCTGTAAATTTTTCTTTTAGATTTAAAGTATTATAAATGTTGAAAATAAGCAATATTTTTTGCCTTAAAATTTACTTTTTGAACTTTAATTTGGCACCTGACTGTAACAATGACGATATAACATTCCTTTCAGTATACTAACGTTTGCCAAGTCCGAGTGTGATAATGTGTTGCAGCCCTCACGGCTTTGCGGTTTGGGCTGCAACACATTATCATACTTTGGCTTGGCAAACGTTGATACACGAAAAAGAATGTTTTATCCCCTTATTGCAGTGCGATTAAATACATGCTGGATCACTGGGGCATATATCCTATACCTGCACATATCCGATTACCTGTCATTACCAGTCACCTGTTTTTGGTTGTCATGGCAGAGTCAGTCCAGACTGGACACAGAAACAGTGCGCTGGGACACTGACACTCTCTACCATGGTCACCATTGACAAGAGACAATTACAGTGCAGTCCCTTTATAACACTATGTTTGGGGTCCATAGGGATGGAGTGTGTTATAAGTGAATTGTGTTATAAAGAGACAATTTTATAAGGAATAAAAAGGAAAATACTTTCCTATAATTCCTTTGTAAAATTTCATGGTAAAAAAATTTAGAGCCACAGCATGACCTTGTTACAGCAAAACCTGTCTTAAGCGGCCACTCAAAAATAGACATAACAAAGATGATAATGACAAATGGTAGCTTAATGAAGGTCGAAAGTATGATTCTCCAATACTCTTGACCTGCAATAAGCGATAATCGGTCTTGAAAACCAAGTTTTTGTCTCCTTTTTGAGAGTGGCCGCTTAAGACAGGTTTACCTATCCATATCCATGTTATAGCAAGGTGAGTTACAAAGGGGCTGCACTGCACCGGGATTTAGATTATTAAGGGTCAACTGTATTTGTCTTACCGTTCCCGCATGATATTTCCCAACAGTGGCCACAGGATCCAAACTCTCCCCACCACTGACCAAGAGGACTTGTTTGTCTTCTGAGATACGACATCCTCTCGCAATCACACTCTGGAGACTTGATACGCTGAAATACCATTTAAAGATACATGTATCTACAAACGGATTAGGGCCCCAAGGTTATAAAAGTTAATTGATGCTCAGCTCACTTGAGCATGACATTTGCTACCTTCATAAATAACCAAAATACAATACATATGAGACAATTTTCTTGCTAAGAACAACAGACAATTTTGATCTTGAATTTTGAAAAATACGACCAAGCCAAATCCCATGCATATTCGAGTAAAACTTAATTTCTTTAATAGCGTTTGGACCTTGCTATACAGATGAGCATGATTCATCGTTATAGGGTCAATTAAGGGTCACAATGGGCATAAGCAAAAGCCATTAGCATAAAATTGTGATTAATCCATCTGTCTTAACGTCATGTGTTTTGGTTCTCAAAAGAACCATCTAATGATGTATTTATTTCTCATATAAGAGTATGTATGTACTCACTATATAATTTTTGCTTAAGAAGTCAGGCCTCCAGATCAAGCCCTTATCAGGAAACCTGACTTATAGGACATCATAAGAGTGTGTAATTGAACAATATTCTTATTATAACTCAATCAAAACATTTGTTGTGGGTACTCAAAAGAATCGCCTCATTGAGACAGTACTTTTGAGCATCCAAAACACATTTTTAAATTAATGGGCAATATTACACTCAAAAAGTTTCCTTATTTGGACCTATGAGAAGTAACTTAAGAAAACAAGGATATATTGTCAATTCCGACTCACTGGGTCTCAACCCAATCAAAAAAGGTTAGTTTTGGGAAAGTACAAAATTTATTTTTTCTCACCAACTCTCAAAAGTCTACTCTGGGCAATCCCTAGGAGTCAAAACTAAAACTTGTCCTATCTGTTAAAAAGAATTTACAAAACTGACAAAGTTAATGCATATTTTCCTATAGAAGCAGTCTCATCTAGGCCAACACTGGTTGACTATTTGCTGAAATTAATCACATTTTAGCTTAAAATATTAATATTTCAAGAAAGAAAAATGTTTATGCATACATATTTGAGCCATGCCATGTGATTTCCAACAATATGGCAATTGACAAGTGTAGACTCAGACGAGCCTGTGCAGCCTCCTTTTAAGCTTAGAAACTCCAAATGATGTTCAGTCAGTAGCTTAACACTCATAGAATATTCAGGTGACTGACAAAGGCTCTGATCAGACTGCGCGTATGTGCAGGCTGATCTGAGGCTTTGCTGGTCGCACATATCACAATTTTGGAAATCTCATGTCGCGGCTCATTTACCTCTCCATAGCAAGATTCATGTCAAAGGTCATCATGGTGCCCGTCTCCACATGAAATACATACAACATGGTGCCAGTCAAACCTTTTCTTCAATCTAAAGGAACTAAAAGACAAGAAATGAAACTTTGAGTTGCTGTGTGACATAATAGCCCTTTTCACCTGCTCTAAATGACTGAAACACTGTTGAAAGGTAAAGGGACAAAATGATCAAACTGTTCTTGATGGGACCTAAAGTCACTGTAGTTGATGGGCAGCATTCAAATTGAATACTGCACATTATTTATTCCTGCAAGAAAAGATGATAAAATTGCTACTATCGTATTTTGAAAGGCTGGCATAGGAGTCCACCTGATGAACTTTAAAACTAGCTAAATGCATATGATCTTTTATATTGGCATTAATTCAAATCATTGTTTAAGTTTTCAAATATCAATAGATCGTGTGAGGCTGGCATCACATGCTTCTACATGTACAAATACTTATTTGCTCTTGCACCTTTGTTCTGCATGTGCAGTTCAGTAAAGAATATTCTGTGGGCCTGAGTAGCCTAGGGGTTGTAGCTTCGAACCACTGGATTCACAGGCCTATGGATGATATTCTAAGTTGAGAATCAGTCCCCACAATAGCTAGCTGTTGTCGGGATATGGGCTCAAAAGTTAAACTTCACGATGGTAGTAGTTAGGCTGGATTAGTGCCCAGCTATGAGCTATATTATGAAGGAACCTCTGTGGCTGCATATTCTGTCAGGTGATGGAAAGTTTCCATTGTGTGCATACTTTTCCAACGTAGTCAGCTGATCACACCCCAGGAGACAGGTGTTTGTGATAAGGTCAGCCATCATTCCTTGTCATAATGTTCTCAGATTTTACTATATAAACTGCCCGTCGTTACCATGTCGTTAGAGAGAGATCGAGACAGTCGATCAGATTAAGCTTGCTGATCAGTCATGATCATGTAGACTGTATAGCGTTATTATCAGCTCGTACCTGGGTTGATTTGCATAATAAACCATTATTATGAACTGTTGTTTTTGACTTTGAAAAGTACTACTATACGATACAGCCCCGACTATGTTATAGCTGCTGACTAGAAACACATAAACAGGCCTGAGGTTTAAAAGTTTTTCCATGCTCAACTCAGCTGAGCACGGAATTTATCCTGTGCATAAATGTTAAAATGCCAACACTTGTTGGCATTTTAACATTTATTATCATGATAAATACGACATCTGAGAGACTTTAAGCAAGATACAGTCCCATCTGGAGTACTCCGTTCCACTCTAGCAATGGAAGACTTTTGTATCTATCAATGGCATACTGAAGCTTCTACAAAACCTGAAACCCGGTAAGGCAGCCGGACCAGTCAGACTTAACTTTACTTAAGCCCCTTTTGCTACAAGAACTAAGGAAGGAAATTGCACCAATCATCAAGATCATCTTTGAGCGATGGATTAAGACAGGTAGCCTCCCAGCTGATTGGTGCAAGGCCCAAGTAACCACAGTCTTCAAAAAGGGTGACAAATCTCCCTGGCTTGAATACTTTACAAGGGCCTCAAACACAAATTATAATGGCCTCACACTTAGAAAAGCACCTTGACAAGCATGACCTTCTGTGGCTTTTGGTCAAAAAGGTCGTGTGAGACACAGCTTACTTACTCATAGGTCCAGTTACGCAACAAAAAACAGCCTGAGATTGCGATTATTTTCTTATCTATCAGTTTTAGCATGTGTTTTGGGTGCTCAAAAGAAACGCCTCATCGAGGCGTTTTTTGAGTACCCACAACATATGTTTTGGTTGAGAAAACAGAAAAATAATTTTCAGTTATGCACTCTTATCTGGGGGCCTGTTACTACGAGGGCTGTTCAAATATGAATGCAAGTAGCTTCATAACTTTCGTCACATATGTGCTACGACAAAATGGTATACGTTTCTATAAAGAATTATATGTCACCTTTAAACTGGCACCAGTCCTAAAGAAAAATACAGTATACTTATCGAGTTATAAGCCTTTGAATTAGGGTAACCTTAGTATACTAACAAACTCAATGCTTCGAACATACCAGTGATATAGACGAGCGTATAATTCTTCGATAAATTGGTGAATTTTCTCGAAATTTTTATGGAAGTATCCCCATATACTTATATAATGATTCTGTGAAAGTTGCGAAAATCCGACGTGTTTTTCTTAAATTACATCGAATCGTGTTAACTAATGTCTCCTTATGTTTGCAAATAAATGGTAAACAAAACACCACCTTTCAGTTTTCAGTCAAACTTTTCTCTAACAAAATGCACGAAGCAACATTTAAACTAGTTTTATCTCAAAGACAATATGTTGATCGCTCATACTGAGTTGTTGCTACGAATCACTGAAAGATAGTGGGTAATTTCTAAACGCTGAAAAGCATTTTTATTAAGTCAAAACTGCCGTAAGTGAAGGGGTTATAGAACTTGTACTTAATTTTGTTGCCATAACATTGCGGTTTTAATCTAAATTTGAACGTTAACCTTAAATTTTACCAAAATAGGCATTATTTACAATAAAAATACTCACCTGGTCTTGATGAATAGACAGATTGAGCATATTCTAACTCATGTAAACACGTCATTAAGAAGCAGAAAAATTCTTGGAAAATGATATAAAGTATGATTACTCTGTAAATAGAGGACGGAGCGTTTTGAAAACTTCCTTATGACCTATTAAGCATGTTTTAAGCAAAACGCAAAGAAAAAGACCCAGCGATGTTCATTTTTGTATCCGCAGTAGATAACTAAAAATGACGTTTATCATAAAATTAATGACGTCACAAACGTGACTGTTTACTCGAGATTGAAACAGGATTATATAAACTTTTTCTGCAAGCAGCTTTGTCAATGTACCTTAAACTTACATCTAAAATTTGGTGCCATTTAGTCTCAAACTTACAAAGATATGACCCTATATCCGCACATGTACCAAAACGTGTATGGAACAATGCTTCAGAAAAACATCAGTGTACAGGAATGGCCTTCACATAAGCATCTGTAACTCGAGAAATATTGTGAGTGTTTCTTTATGTTTGATGCCATTTTAAAGGTGACAAATAGTTCTTTCCAGAAAGGTATGACATTTTGTCGTAGCATATATGTGAAGAAAGTTATGAAGCTACTTGCATTCATATTTGAACAGCCCTCGTATGTTGGTCGAGGACTTTGCTAGGGTTGTGAGTGTAGGAAAGCAAACTGATATTTGCTGCTGGATTTTTCATCTAGGCATTTGATAAAGTCAATCACTCAAAGCCCCTTTGGAAGCTCCACCAGTACGGAATCTGAGGCAGTGCACTGTCCTGATAGCTTAGTACTGGTTCAACCCAGGAAGACCTGTCCCGCATAACTGAAAGATTATTGAGTGGACGTAAAGAATCAAATCAAAAGCACTGTCCTGGAGCTGTGCATTCTTGGGGAACCAGTCCCAGATGGTGGTACTTGATGGTGAGGAGTCAGGATCGGTCCCTGTGAGCTCTGGGGTCACCCAGGACTCAGTTCTGGTGCCTATCCTGTCTCTGGCCTACGTCAATGACCTACCTGCTGGGTTGTCATCTCAGATATGCCTGTTTGCGAATGATGCAGCCATGTATCTGACAGTTGGAGGTGCGGAAGATGGACAGGTGCTACAAAATGACTTGGACAGTGTACAGGGACTAAGCTGGGGGCGACTAGGGCAAAATAGTCCTAAATGGGACCCAGAGAGAAGTGGAAGTCTCTCTAAAAAATTTTGAAGGGGGGGGGGGGGAAGGGGGGGCTCATTTTTATTCTGTCACCACAAACGCAAGCTGTGGTGACAATCTACTACCACTGCATCGTATTTCTCTTTCCATTTAATGGCAATAGTATGTTTAATGGTTAATTTGCTTCTAAACTGACAGAAAATGCCGTAATTTTGTGCTATAACTTCTCCCTGTCTGACTGTCACTTCTCCCTACTTTTCCTGAAGTCACTTCTCCCTACTGTCAGGGCCCAGCTTGAACCCTGGTCTATCCATGTGGAAGGACCGGTGGGACATGGAGTTCAACCCATCCAAGTGCCAGATGATACGGGTGACAACAGCCAGAAAAGTAATTAGTCCAGTGTATACTTTACAAGTTCAAGTCCTGGAGGTTGTCACCAGTGCAATGTACTTGGGGTTGATATCTCCAGTGGACCCAGTCTGAAAGTCAAAACTCCTTAGTTCACTGATAAGAAGAACTCTGAATGATTATACATTAAATCAATTTATCTCTCTGACACCCTATAATGGCCTTTATAAATGAAAAGTGACTCCTATATGCATGCTTTGACAAACAGTGAAGACCCATGATGTGACATTTCATCAAGGTCTACACTGTTTGCCTAGACAAAAGAGATCTTCAGAGAAATGCAATTTTATTTGAAAATTATAACCAGTGGCCCCTCAAATTATACAATGGACCATCCCAACTTCATTGCATCAAACCAGTGGGAAGAATCCATCAGTGCTTGAAGGGTTAAAATCAGTCCATCAACAACAAAAAAAAGAGAATTATTCAAAGGCCAAAATGGGAAAGATATACGGTATGCACAAATGACTCCTACTTTTTGCCAGATGGGAGTCCTGAACTCCTGTTTTTAAAATTTAAGTGAGAGCTCTGGGACTATCCTGGAACTCCCGCATAGACCGCATACATGTAACTGGCAACACAAACCGGACATTAGGATTTATCAAACGAAACATCAAGACCAAAAGGTACGAGAGACTGCTTACAACACCATGGCCAGCCCCCATCTAGAGTAAACTGCGCCCAGGGCCATTTGGGACCCCCATACTAAAGACAAAATACTCAAGCTGGAAAAAGTACAATGTTGGGCAGCTAGATGGACCACAAATAACTATGACTATCAGTAAAGGGTCACTGCCATGCACATGCTAGATAGCCTTGGTTGGAGAGCCCAGGAGCAGAGACAGGCAGATGTGTGTCTCTGCCTCTTCTTTAAAATTGTATAAGGTATTGTGGCAGGGGCGCAGGACAAATTGGCCCAAAACCAACTCGGCCTAAGATGCAAAACTCGTCCCATGCCAACTCAGCCCAATTTAAGTTTGATAAATAGACAACTCGTCCCACATTTTAAAGGGATTGAAGTAGTTGTGTTTTATCATTTAACTGCAAGAATCGCCCCTTCACGTTAGCGTATGCGCAGGCTCGCCTGTTCATTCTCTGCTCGTGGATGGCATAAGTACCAACATTTCAGACATAATGAACACTTTGACATTCGTAAACAAGTTTCAAAGATAAGAGGCCACGCTGTTAAAGTCAATATACCGCACGTTCAAATGAGAATACAAGTAAATTCGCAACCTTACTGGTCTGAGTATACCAATTCCTTTTCATCTCTCAAAAGATCGTTTCGGTACTAGGAAGCAGTGTGGACCCTCATGAAATGAAGCATCATGCGGCATTTCTTTTGGGTCTTCTCTGTTGTCCAAATTATACATATTTAAATGTGAAAAAATGGTGCGAGGCTAGAAGTAGAAGCATAAATCCATAGTTCCATACTCTATGTTTGATAGCAGCGATGGCTCTGACGAGACTGCGCGTATGCACAGGCTCGCCTGATCGTTCTCTGCTTGTCGATGAAATAAGTACCAACATTTCAGACATTATGAACACTTTGGCATTCATAAACGAGTTTCAAAGATAAGTGACGAAAAAGAGCTTGCTAGGAACTATAAAGTATCTCTCTGGTCGGCAAATAACAAAAGGAAGAATTGCAAAAATTTTGAATGCCACTGTAAGAACAAAAATGCCTCATCCGACAAAGTTATGCCACATGATCAAATACACTGGTTAAAGACAATGATTTTCACACATTTGCGATTCAATAAGGCTGTTGATCAACATAATTACGCCAATAATATTAAGATGATTAAAGGTGTGCATCAATTGACACTTCATCCAAACATGCTAATCTCCTTAATTGATCAGTTTACAATTTTTAATGGATGGATGGATTGATGGAAGGATGGACTGACGGGCGGACCCATGCGCGGATCCAGGATTATTTGTTGTGGAGGGGGGTTGGGGGGGGGGGGGGGGGTCCAGGGCTGATGGCCAGAATACAGGTTCCGCAAATGGGACCAATACATACTGGCGTATATACATACAAACGCATGTACAGACAGGCACATGAATGTTCATGCACAGGCAGACGGATAGACATACGGCATGTGCATGTATAGTCGGCAAACTAAAAGACATACAGATTAATAGAAACATGCATAATCATGTACAGAGATAATGTCAGAAACATACATTGGCGTGCATGTTAATGCATACATGCGAGTGTCATTATCTTTTAATTTCCCATGAAAATGAAATAATTTGGTCCCATAGAGACCAAATTATTTAATTTTCATAGGATATCTAAAAAGGGGGGCATGGAGCGGGTTCGAGCGAACCCCCTGAACCCAAACTGGATCCGCCACTGCTTATACATGTATGCTAAGACATTCTAGTTGCATCATATATGAGCATGCAACTCGTTTGTACTTCAAAAATATATGGGCCGAGTTGTCTTATGAATTTGGGCCGAGTTGTCTTATAAACTTGAGCCGAGTTGGCATGGGTCGAGTTTTATGTTGGCAGAGTTGGTTTTGGGCCGAGTTGTCCGTAATTCTTGTGGCAGTGCCTCTTCTAGAATACATATAGCCTGTAACTAAGAACAACTTAAAGCATTGCCACTCTTTGGCTTTCCATCGATTTCAAACATCTTGGCACTTTTTACAAGTATTCTTTTTTATCCACTGACCATTCTCAAGTAGAATGCCCCGACCAAAAGAGCTGTATGCTCACCAGACCCTGAATCATTTAAGGTTGCAGTTAGTGAGCTGTAGCGCTCAAGGCCATAGGGCCAAAAGTTGTAGTTTTTAAACTGTTTTTAGCTCATCTTCATTATTTTAACCCATCATATTTCATACCCTTCACTTTTCACTTTTAGCTATTCTTTTCTATAACACAGTTTTGACAACGCATCTGCCTAGGATGTCCTCGCGGGCGTATGGCAGGATGAAGAAATATATCAGTAAAGATAAATTGGTAAAGATTCCTTAGTAGGCAACCAACCATAGCACAGATCTTTATTAAAAGCAACTGAAGTATGGCACAATATAAGCTCCATTCCTACCAAAGCAGTTACTCACAGTATAAGGATGTAAAGATGAACGTTTTGCCTTTGATTTCTACACTTTCGGCTCCTTTTAGGGTTAATTATTGACATCCATCCACAAACAAAAATAAGATGGTCAAACTTTTAATCACCTGTTGAAAGCAATAGTATTTGTAAAGATCGTTTTCAGAGGGGTTACACAAAGAAAAATGTATTATTACCTATGACCTCAAAATCATTAGAATTGTAAACACAGAACAGCTGGGAAGTCGACCATAAAATTCTCCTGGTGAGTACCAAAATTCGAAGAACTGTGGGTCATCCTGTAATAATAAAACCATGTATGCTTGAAATAATAATAATTGGCCAATTGTATCCCTCTTTCTCCTGTTAATATCGAATATTTTGGAATATTGCTTTCCGATTTTCTTCTTCTTCGTCGTCGACTGCTCTTTTTGTTTGAAGAGCTATAAAAGGTTACGCTACATATCGAAGTGAAACCAAAACGTCCCCACGTCAAACCTGATTCTGAACCGTCCCAGTCAGCATTCTTTCTTTTCTTTCTAACTATATATCTATCTATCTTCCTATACATCTACATCTACATCGTACGTTGATCCGTCATCTTTGACAATTATTCAACGGTTGACTTCGTTATGGTAGCACTAGAAAAGATGAAAAAACTAGAGAATATAGGCAGTTAGAAGTAATATACAGAATAAAAAGAGTAAACAGGTCTAATATGATATAAGAAAAAACAAACAAATAAGAATTCTATGGGATAAAAAGACTAATACATAAAAAGATAGAAGGAGGAAAGTATTCCCAGTTGCTTTTGGCTCACCAGATAAAGACCACTCTGCCTTCCGTGGCGGTACCAGGGCCCTTACGTCCCCGACAGCACAGCTCCTCACCTGGTGAGTTAATAAGCAACCGGGCCCTTAACGCTGCTTAGAAGGATAGGGGGGATAACCCCTTCTTGAAAGATACCAAAGAAGGGGCCTCAGCAACTGATGCTGGGAGGGAATTCCAAACTGGGATGGTGCGGGGGAAAAAGCTAAATTTATATGAGTCTGTGCGTGTAGATATCTGTCTGTACTTCTTGGAGTGGGATTGTCTGGTTCTTCCTGTTGAGGAGGTAAGATAATCGTCAGCCTTTATATCCACCAGATCATTTATGATCTTAAACAGTAGGGTAAGCTGGATTTTTGTCCTCCTGGATTCGAGTGGTTCCCATTGGAGAGCATCAAGCATCGATGATACGCTGCTGGTGTTTCTGAAGCGGTTGGAAACATATCTTGCAGCCCTGCGTTGGATCATCTCGATCTTTTGTATTAGCTCTTTCTGGCTGGGGTTCCACACGGATGCACAGTATTCCAGGTTTGGCCTGACCATGCTGATATAGGCATTTGTCTTGGTTTCGACGCTGGTAGACTTTAAGTTTCGACGCAAGAATCCGAGCATGCTGTTCGATTTCTTTGTGATCCGGTCGATGTGGTTTTTCCATGACAGCGTTGACTGGAGATCTACGCCCAGGTACTTGGTGGTGTCTTGTACCTCAAGAGTGTGTCCTTTTAGCTGATAGGGATATCTGAGGGGGGAACGTGATCTAGTGACGCTCAGGGTACTGCACTTTTGAGGGTGAAATTCCATGCCCCACTTGTCTTCCCATTCTGCCAATCTGACAAGATCTTCTTGTAGTGCCTCTTGGTCTGCATGGTCTCTGATAGTGCGGTAGACGATACAATCATCTGCAAACAGTCTGGTGTTAGATGCTATGTTGTCCGGTAGGTCGTTGATAAACAAGAGGAACAGTAACGGACCGAGCACTGAGCCTTGTGGGACCCCGCTGATCACTGGTGCACTTTCCGATTCCGAACCTTCAACAATAACCTTTTGAGATCGGCCTGTAAGAAAGGATGTTATCCAGCTATGCAGGTGTCCTCTGATGCCGTAATGGTGGAGTTTCCGTAGAAGTCGTTTATGCGGGACTCGGTCGAACGCCTTGGAGAAGTCGAGAATCACCATATCTGTTTGGTCACCTCTGTCAAGCGAAGATGATAAGTCGTTGATCAGGGTCACTAGCTGAGTTTCACAACTTCTCCTGGCCCGGAAACCGTGCTGGCAATCGGAGAGAATTTGATGATGGTCCACATGTTTCATTATGCTACTGGTGATGATATGTTCAAGCATCTTGCAGCACAGGCAGGTCAGTGAGACTGGGCGATAATTGGCTGGGTCGTATCGCTGGCCTTTCTTGAAGACTGCAGAGACGTTAGCTTGCTTCCAATCCTCAGGGACACATCCTGTCTGTAGCGTCCTATTAAAAACAATGGTCAGGATAGGGGCTAATTCCTCTGAGCATTTTCTAAGGATTCGGGCTGGTATCATGTCAGGTCCAGTTGCTTTCTGTGGGTTGCTTTTCTGTAGAAGCTTCTTAACTCCTTGTTCTGTGACAGTGATATTGTCCATGTCAGGTAAAGGGGTACCATCTGGGTCTGGAGTGGCTGAACTAGGGTCCTCTCGGGTGAAAACAGAATGATACTGGTGATTGAGTATGTTGGCCTTGTCTGTAGGTGAATTAAACAATCGTCCATTATCCTTCAGTGGCGCAATACCTGATGAGTCTTTGCGGAGGGACTTAATATAACTCCAGAACCGTTTCTGTTTAGGTTGGTATGCACTGTCTTGGTCTCCAACTTCGATTATGTTGTTTACATAGGACCTGTATGACTGTCGCTCTGATTTCTGTAGAATCCGCTTGCATTCTCTATATTTCCGCACATCTGTCTCATTCCTGGTCTTCCGCATACGTTGAAAAAGCTTCTGTCGCCGGCGTATCAGAGATCTTACTTTCTTGTCAATCCAGGGTTTCTTCAGCTTGTTTCCCTTGATGAGTCTTGTTGGGATGTATTTTCTCATAAGTTCAGTGGTGAGCGTCCTGAACTTTGCCCAAAGTTGTTCAGCAGATGAGATTTCCGCCATGTTAATGAAATCTTCCTTGGCTTGTCGCAGCTCTTCCTTGAGAGAATCAAAGTCTGCTTTACGGTAACAGTTGACCTGTCTTGGAGGAGTGACTATCTTGGCTGGACGAAGGCTTGATTCCACATAAACTGTTTCGTGGTCAGAAATGCCAGGAATTACTTCAACTCTGTTTACAAGGGACTGGTTGTTGGAGAAGAATAGGTCTAGGGTGTTTCCTGTATCCTCTGTAATTCGTGTCGGCTCCAGTACCAGTTGATCCAGAAAGTGGTCCTTGCTAATTTGGAGTAGCTGGTGGCATAATCCTGACTTGTACGGGTTTGGTTTTACAGTCTCTGTTTCCCAGTCAATGTCTCCCAAGTTAAAATCGCCTCCTAACCATGTATGAGCTCCCACTGGAATGCGAGACAGGCAGGTGTTCAGTTGGTCAAGGTAAGCAGGATCATTTTGATCGGGGGGTCGATAAAGAGAACAAATATATAACTGTGTAGCTCCAGGAATTTGGACATGCACCCATACCATCTCACAATATGCATCAACTTTCAGCTCTTCAGGTTCACTACTGATGAACTTCTCAGAGACCATGATGAAGACACCGCCACCTGCTCTGTTGACTCTGTCTTTTCTATAGACTTTAAAGCCCTTGGGAAATATGGCTGTTGATAGGTGCTGGCTATGTAACCACGATTCCGTTCCTAGAACTATGTCAGCCTGTGTAGACTCTAATATGTTCTCTAGCTGGGGTCTTTTCTCAACAATTGAGTGGCAGTTTACTATCAGGACTCTGATCGGGATGTCATTTCGCTGCCTTTGGCTGCGCTGTACTATTGTTGGTTCTTTACTGTCATTTAGGCTTGGGTGAGTGAAGAACTCAGGTGATGTAGAATTGTCTGGTGCAGTAGAACTCGAAACAGACACCGCTTCATGCACGCGAGTGGTGGTTTTAGGTGATGATGTGGCCTGTGGGCTGGTGAAGCTTAAATCCGGATAAATAGTAGTATCATGGGTGAGGGGCTCAAAGGTATTTGAGGTCTCAAACAACAGAGTGTCAAAGAGGGCAGATGAAAAATTGGGTAACCCACACTGAACACATTCCCAGGATACATTTCTCATGGCTAAGTAAATACAATCCTTCATGCCCAAGCATTCTTGGTGATACCACACATTGCAGGAATCACAGCAGATGCCTGGAGTAGTCCATTTTACCGCTTTGTGACAATATCCGCATGGGTACTTACAAGGTCTTGGACCAGGATTTGGTTCTGGCGCATATGACTCAGCAAGGAGAAGACTGCAAAGATAGATTAACACTAGTTTGTCTCTGCATACTGGGCCTTTTGCTTTACTACGTGTACTTAACATGGACACAACAAATTGTGAACAACAACCAGGTGAGGGTGATGTTTCAGCATATCTGATGTTTACTATTTCATCTCCAGAAGGTACAGAGTCAGGGAGTTTGGCTGAGAGTAGCCTTAAGCAGATAAGCAGAGCGGCTAAGCATAAAAGCAACAGCTGATTCTGAAACATTTAGCTTATGCCGGATGTTTACATTGCTGCGGTCAAGGTCAATAGCACTTGCATAGCAGCCCGGTGGGTGGGGAGTGTAAGTAGTTAGAATAACAAGAATACACAAGTGAAACTGATAGTGTCGGAATATTCCGGGAGGATGTCACAAACCATAAGCAACTAGGTGCTTTATTTGATGAATTTGTGTCTGCAGATAGTTTACTAAGCAAAAACAGTTGAAAAATATAAGGAGCTCAGAGCGGAAGTTGTAGCGTCTGCGCTACCGGAAGTCAATCTACTCAGGCGATCATATTTGATCATCTTCTGAGGTGAGTGTTGTTTTTTTTTAATTTTGAAAAAAAAAGCTTCTGGCTGAGTCATCTAAATGAGTGTCCTGAACTCCTCTGTGGTCTCAGCTGCTACCACAGATGGAGCCAGACTATTCCCTTGGGAAAAAAGAATACTTCAGGGCATCACTATAAGTCTGGGGCCTGCAGTACTGTGAGTTGTGTGATGACCTGGTAGATCTTATACTCTGAGACGGGGTCAAGTACTTGTCTTTATCAATAGACATAGTCCCACAATGAATCGTGTGGAAGAAAAGCAGAGAGGACTGATCCCTCCGGGCCTCCAGAGTTGGCCATTGCAGCTCATCAAGCATTTCTCCAATACTACTAGTGTTGCGCCATCTCCTGCAGGTCCAGCGGGCTGCCGTCCTCTGTACCTTCTCCACTTGTTGAATCTGAGTTTTACAATAAGGGCTCCAAATGGGGGCTGCATACTCCAATTTAGGGCGTACCAAAGTTTTGTATGCAACCTCCTTAGTACTCCTAGGTGCGAAAGCCAAGTTCCTTCGAAGGAATCTTAAAGCCTTAGTTGCTTTAGACGAGATATCAGAGATATGTTGACCCCAATCCATGCTCTCTGTGATTGTTATACCAAGATATTTCGCGGACTGAACGTTTTCCAAAGTTTGCTGATGCAGAGTGTAGTCATGAATAATTTGTTTGTGTGAGTAATGCCGAGTCACTCTCATAGAGTGACATTTGGCAACATTGAACTTCATTTGCCAATCGGCCTCCCAGAGCCCAAGACTGTCAAGATCTTCCTGCAAAATGAGACAGTCTTGCTATGAATGAATGTTCCTATACAGGACACAATCCTCCGCGAACAGGCGAACTGAAGACTTGATATTATCCGGTAAATCATTAATTAAAATTAGGAAAAGGATCGGTCCCTAGACCGACCCCTGGGGTACACCGGATAAAACTGGGACTGGATCTGAGGCTTGACCGTCTAAAACTACTTATTGACTGCGCCCGGAGAGCCATGAGTTGATCCACTTGTGGGTGGACCCTTGTATCCCATAGTAATCGAGTTTGTGTAATAGCCTCCTGTGTGGGACCTTGTCGAATGCCTTTGCGAAATCCATGATGATCAAATCTGTCTGCTTGTGCCCCCGATTCATCGCACCATCCAGGTTGCTGATGATATCTTCACAAACTGAAGCAACTGGGTTTCACAAGACCTCCGACAGTCAGCAAGTATGCCATCTAAGGCTAAGTGCTTGTTGATGTTGCTCACCAATATATGCTGTAGGGTTTTGCAACAGATGCAGGTTAGCGACACCGGTCTGTAGTTCGCAGCATCGTATTTTTCTCCTTTCTTAAAGACCGGGGATACATTTGCGTGTCGCCAATCATCTGGAACATTGCCCTGAGCTAAAGATTCATTGTAGATAAGTGCTAGGATAGGTGAAATCTGTGTACTACACTCTTTGAGGACTCTGGCATTGAGTCCATCTGGGCAAGGCGCTTTATGCACATTGAGTCCATCCAACAGTTTAGCGACCCCTTTCGGGTCAACTGTTATTTCCCCAATGGAGGAGAATGGACTAGCCCCTTTTGAGTGTGGGTCAGAATCTGCCTCACGTGTGAAGGCAGATTGGAATTGCCGGTTGCAGATATCGGCTTTTTCTTTAGTGTCTGTTTTTAGAATTCCATTTTCCCTGAGTGATGTGATCCCAAACGCGTCTTTCTTTAATGATTTGACAAATGACCAAAACCTCTTAATTTTTCCACTTTTATTTGAATCGGGATCTGAGGGGTCGTTCTCAAATGTGAAAATATTGGACACGTGTCTCCAATAGGCATCTCTCTCTACCTTCTGAACGTGTGCCCTGAACCGCTTATAATGGTTCTTTACGTCAAGATCATTTGACTTTCGAGCACGAAGGTAGAGTTTCTGGCATCTTTTCATAAGCCGTTTGATCGTGGCATCGATCCATGGCAGACTGTACTTTGTTTTGGTCATTTTTGATGGAATAAACCTCTCTGCCTTTCTTATCTATAAACTGCCAGACTCTCTGTCGAGTTTTATTGGCAGGTGTACTTTGTACACTCCGTTTTACAGAATGAAAGCCTACAAGTAACCATATCTAAATTACCGTAGGGTTCTTTAACCTGCACAAGGGGTGACTTCCCCTGCACAGGGGACATCCAGTTAACGTCACGATCCGAAGGACGATGCACTGCAAATGACACTAGAGAAAGCGTGTTCGGACACCGAAATTTTCATTGCCGCGAGTGGGGATCGAACCTGGGACCTCTAGTACCAGAGACAAGTGCCTTACAACTGAGCTACCACGCTTCCAAAAGCGGGCCACCAGCGGCCCTCTTTTCTATAGATAGCGGCCTGCCAGCATAATTCTTCAATAACCTTAACACTAAAACATGAACAAAACATTCAAGATAAAAGTGAACAACATTTTTTTGATTGATATAAGTACAGAAATTAACTTAACACAGTTTCATGACAAACCAACTCGTGAAGATAATTTACTTGATCTTGTATTTACGACAAATTCGTCTTTGATCAAATCTACGACCAAAGCGCCAGGAATTTCAGCCCATGATATGGTAATCACAGACTCGGACATTAAACCAAATTATTCATTCATTAAACCAAGGAAGATTTATAAATGCAAAGACCAACTGGGATGAAATAAAGAAAATTTGTAACCAAATTTCACTAAGTTTGATCATGCAACAGACAAAATCAGGGGAAAATGTTGAAACCTTATGGACATACTTTAAAGAAAAACTGTTAGCTGCAATTGACTCACATGTTCCTTCAAAAATGTCAAGGTCAAAAAAGAGTTTGCCATGGTTAAATAGAAACTTTAGGAAACAATTTAAGAAAAAGCATAGACTATACAAAAAAGCAAAGGTTAGTGGAAAATGGGAGAAATATAAACATTTTTCTAGGGAGGTGAAATCTTCAGAGAGCTGAATGGGACCATATCAATAACGTCATCTAAGAAGGGCTAAACCAAAATAATACAAAACCTTTCTGGAGTTACACAAAAAGCAAAAGACAAGACAATATTGGTATAGCAGCATTGAAAAGTAAAGGAAACCTACTCACGGATGCCAAGTCTAAAGCACATATACTTTTGAAACAGTTCTTCTCAGTATTTACCAAGTAAGTAAGGGTGCAAAGATCAGGAATCTATACAACCAAGTACCATACCTGCCCCAGGATACCAATGGGAAAGTGACAACTCACAGTTAGACACCACAAACGAGAGCCAAGAGGTCAGCCATTTCCCAGCAGGTGATCACATAGCACATATAAACAGACGCGCACAATGACATAGCAAACACCAGACAGAACAAAAACATTAAATATCCACAAAAGAAGTACCGCCTTGGAAAGGTCAGTAAAATATTTTACTGGAGGGCTTAAACGAACAATATTAACCCCGAAGTCGGTAAATTCAATAACACACCGCCAATTTCACAGATTATTATTGATGACAAAGGTGTATTAAGATTACTGAAACGCAGGATGTACATAAGGCAATGGACCGGGATGTCGGTAAATTCAATAACACACCACCAATTTCACAGATTATTATTGATGACAAAGGTGTATTAAAATTACTGAAACGCAGGATGTATATAAGGCAATGGACCCGAATGGCATCCCAAATATTGTTTTAAAAAACTGTGCTGATGAAATATCACAAGGACTTTGTATCATATTTCAACAATCTCTTAGTACCGGAACATTACCGTCAGATTGGCGTAATGCAAATATAAAACCAGTATTCAAAAAAGGAGACAGACATTCAGCCGAAAACTATCGACCAGTCTCTCTCACGACAGTGTCTTGTAGACTACTCGAGCATATTATATGTAGCCATATGTTGAAACATTTTGAGAAGCACAATATACTTACTACGTTGAATTACAGATTCCGCTCAGGGTATTCAACAGAGACTCAACTACTTGTAACTATGCATGATCTTCTGCAGGC
>OZ026518.1:87779783-87833329 GCA_964019695.1 Loripinus fragilis
CATTATTGGTAATGTCGTGCCAATCAAGACTGACAGTGACGTAATATTGTGTTAAACATTGCTAAGTAAAAAATACTTGTACACTTCACTTGATCAAACGCGAATCGGCAGATCACTTGTGTATTAATCATATCATGTGGATAGGATTAATACACAAGCGATCTATCGATTATAAGTCCCTGATAACTTAGTAAACAAAACATGAGGTCACTGTTACTCTTGGCTGACAGGACAGTAGAATTGGTAAAGTGCATATGTATTTGTATTGCACAAGTGTCTGTCTTCTGCCTTAAATCATGTTCTGGATACTGGTGAACAGGTACTTTGGCAAACAGTGCAGACCTTGATGAAATGCCACATACTGTTTTCTGAGATAAAAAAAACAATCTCCAGGGATTGAAATACATCATTTTATAGATATTTTGACCAGCAACCAATTAAAATATACTGAAGGACTTTAAAAACGCACCACCTGCTAAAATGCTAATTTATTGTCAAAATGTAATATTTCAATTATGTGAAAAATAAAAATGATAAGTCCCTTCATTTAGCTTGCATTCAATAAGAAAATCGAAACACTGTGGCTTATGGTTGCCGTGACGTCGCAATTATTCTGAGACATCCCAAATTTAAAAAGTCACAGAGTACCAATACCTTCCATTATGAGCGCAAAAAAGTTTTCGAACCGATGTTTGATCTTGAAAGCAGAAGGAAAGACAAAAACTAATCATGAAGTTTTAGGCCTCTGGTAACGTTCATTTCGTCTAGGTGACGTCATTATTGTTTTTGACGTAATTGGTTGTTTATATCCTAAGGATCAGGAATAATCAAAAAGTTATAGTGCAACAAGATACTCCACAACCCGTTGTGTAGAAGACAAAAGTATCGCGACATGCGCGAACGTCATCTGCCTGTTATTGCTGTTTGAAAAATTAAGACTGACGTTAGCAAAGAAACGCTGCGACTGGGAGTGTAACTAAACGAATGTTTCTGATTATTTCCGAAACTTTTCTTGTTTTTCGGTTGGTTAAGACATCTGGCTACCAGCTCAAAGTGTTTGCTTTTAAATTGAACTAATCTTACAGCTGTCAGACGACAATTGTTGAAAAACACTAACGTCAGTGTTACGTCTGAATGAACCGCATTAGCAAATCGAAACTATGGCGAATCATGGTCCATTTTGTAAGCGGATAAAAAGTGATAAAGAAAACATCCTCAAATCAACCATGTGGAAGAGACAGTGAATATATAACTGGTGCGTTTCTAAATTCCTTCAGTATACATTTAACTAGACAATTCGACACTTAGGCCAGGATTTTTGTATTAGTTGATTTACAAACCCTCCTGCTGTAATTTTCCGGAAAGTAGAAAAAAGTCAAAAAATATTTTTTTTATCTTGTTTAGTTAAAAAAAAATATATATGTTATAGACAGAAATACAATTTTGGTAGGTAAGCGCGATCCGCATTTTGAGTCCTTTCAACATTCAATTTAAGACACAGAATTCTTTATTTGTTCACTGATAACAGACGGACGGACAGAAGTGTTGTCGTATGAGACACATTCTATCAATGAAATGCGCCCATCTGTGAAGTTTCATGAAAATATTTTATATAGCATAAGAGATATGTTTCAAAATGGTTGGGGTACCTGTTATCATATTATTGCCTTGACTTTGTCTCAGACAAAGATTTCTCTGCAAGCCCAATGTCTATGTCTTGTCAGTGCTCATCTATTTGGCAAAGCATTCTAAACATTCCAAGTAGCTTAACAGCTATAGAATATTCAAGCGACAAGCAAAGGCTCTGATCAGACTGCGCGTACGCGCAGGCTGGTCTGAGCCTTTGCTGGTCGCACATACCACATTGTTTCTCAGTTATAGTGTGTTTTGCTAACTGACAACAGACAGACAGACAGACAACGGACGGACGGACAACATGAATAAAGTGCACACCTAATATGCTTTTGCGTTGTGCAATGTTTTAAATGTATTCTATTTGGTATCATCTGAAAGAGAAATAACTCGATGAAGATATTATAAATGTATTATTTTGTGTTATGTGCTCATTTGATTTCATTGCGATACTGTGCCAGTGTAATAGATTGCTCTCATTCGATTCAGCTCATGCAATATCGAATACAAGCAGCGAATTACGTTTGTAACTATTTTTTCTCTAAAGTGCAGAGAGACATTTAGTCAATTGTTATGTGCCAAATACCTGGACATTCATGTTAAAAAGATAATGTTTATATATGAAGAAAAAATAACATGCTACAGTTACAAATGTTGACTCTCGATAGCTGATTGTATTAACAATTCAACATATAAAACAAATCTTTGATGGAGAACCATTAGTCTATTCTTAACTTCTAACAAAGAAAACAAACACAGTTTGCATGTTGGCGCGCTTTAATGTGAGCAAATGAGCAGCGTGACAAGGAAGGACGTTGTAGACCTTGATGAGATCTATTTAAGAAGTGCTTGTAAAAGCCCTGCCAGTAACACAGCTTACTTAACCGTTAGATCTTCTCATTGCCGAAGTACCTGCCGTCCAGCCCACATGACACCAAACTTTCTATTTTTTGTTTGGCGAAAACTTGCTGTGATTTTAAACAGTGCAGTATACCACATAGCAATGACGACGTGCAAATCAACACGGCAAGATCTCTTGCTCGAATCTATACAAAATTTTGTGTGTTGCTCACATCTGTGAAGCCGCCTTAGAACTGATTTTTCACGACACTTCGTTCACAAATACCTGATTATTCTCAGTCCGTGCATGACGACTGAGTAATAATATACTGCACAACCTTTGTTAATGCTAGTACCGACTAGACAAATATTCTGCTCTATTCGATGAAACGAGCAGAATGTTAAGTCTATTCTTAACTTCTAACAAAGAAAACAAACACAGTTTGCATGTTGGCGCGCTTAGAAATTACAAATGTTAGAGAGCGACAAAATTTTGTATAGATTCAAATTACGTTTTCATGTTAAGTCACATCACAATGTCCCACATAGACTTGACCTCTGTAATGTTTATTATTTCGACTCCAAACTCTTCAACGTACATACCTGCAACAAATGAAAACAAATAGCCATATACAAATAGCCTTATTGTCAATACATATTATTCTTATTTTAATTGCAATCATGCTGAAATCTAAAATTTATTTTCCAAAAATATCATTGTTTTCATGCCCATTTGCATATAATACTTTGATTAAAATGACTGTATCTGGTACTCATTTTATTTACTTATTTATTTACTTTAGTTTTGCTAAATGTACCACCTATTAAAATTAGATAATCAGGTGCAAACGGCTGGTCTGAATTAAAGTACAACAAACTGCAATATCTATTATACTCAACATTTCCCCTCTGCTAACTCTGATACGGAGCTAATAATCAGGCAACTTCTATACTGGGAACCCATCTGGAATTAACTTATTTGTATCTACGTTATAATATTCACTAAACTCGTCATTTGTTTGTGATCCCATATATCAGTCAATTTAATTTTCTTCTTTCTCTGACTTAAATAAACGCATAGCTTATTAGAAATATAACATATCCATTTTATTGCCATTTTAATTTTGATATTTCACGTAACTTACCAACATGGCGATATTTTGAAAATCACCTTTTCTACTCCCGATTTTTTTTTTGAGTGAATTCATTTTCTTGTTATTGTAATAAACATTAACCTCATTTTTTATCTTCTAAATACTGCTCTATACAACCATATTTACTCCTCCATCTTTGTTCATATGGAGGACATTTTCTCTCCCAAAACCATACTAAAACCAAATACTTCGTTGTTTGAGAGTCTACCCTTATTTTCATCTGAGATTTTTTTTTTGTTCATTGATTTTGCTCTCAGGGACTTTTGCACCTTTAGAAAATTAAGACCTTCAATCTGCATTTTCAACCTGACTTCCGCTTCCGGGGAAATCTCAGTTATTATCTGTTAACAGGTAAATAACTTTTTCCACTTCCTGGGAAATCTCAACTATTACCATCTACCAGGTAAATACCCTTTTCCACTTCCCAGAAATTTGTTTCCACTCCTGGGAAATCTCAATTGTTACCAGGTAAATACCATTTTCCACTTCCGGGGAACTCATTTCCACTTCCTGGGAAATCACAATTATTACCTTCTACCAGCTAAATACCACGTTCCACTTCCGGGGAACTCGTTTCCACTTCCTGGGAAATCTCAATTATTACCTTCTACCAGCTAAATACCACGTTCCACTTCCTGGGAACTCGTTTCCACTTCCTGGGAAATCTCAATTATTACCTTCTACCAGGTAAATACCACGTTCCACTTCCACGGAACTCGTTTCCACTTCCTGGGAAATCTCAATTGTTACCTTTTACCAGGTAAATACCCTTTTTCCACTTCTGGGGAACTCGCTTCCACTTCCTGGAAATCACAATTAGTACCTTATACCAGATAAATACCTTTTTCCACTTCTGGGGAACTTCATATTTCCACTTCTGGGGAATGGACATGTGACCTAGTCACCAACCGATTTTAAAGCTCTCTTATGAGGAAAGTTTGCTTTTCCCACAATAATCTACAGCTACTATGTTATGTTTTCTTACCTTTGGAATTACCCTTCTACAAGGTAAATACCTTTTTCCCACTTCCAGGGAACTCGTTTCCACTTCCTGGGAAATCTCAATTTTTACCTTTTACCAGGTAAATATCCTTTTTCCACTTCCTGGGAAATCTCAGTTAGTACCTTATACCAGATAAATACCTTTTTCCACTTCTGGGGAACTTCATATTTCCACTTCTGGGGAACGGACATGTGACCTAGTCACCAACCGATTCTAAACTCTCTTATGAGGAAAGTTTGCTTTTCCCATATAAATCTACTGCTACTATGTTATGTTTTCTTACCTTTGGAATTACCCTTCTACCAGGTAAATACCTTTTTCCCACTTCCGGGGAACTCGTTTCCACTTCCTGGGAAATCTCAATTTTTACCTTTTACCAGGTAAATACTCTTTTTCCATTTCCTGGGAAATCTCAATTAGTACCTTATACCAGATAAATACCTTTTTCCACTTCTGGGGAACTTCATATTTCCACTTCTGGGGAACGGACATGTGACCTAGTCACCAACCGATTTTAAACTCTCTTATGAGGAAAGTTTGCTTTTCCAAGATAAATCTACTGCTACTATGTTATGTTTTCTTACCTTTGGAATTAACCTTCTACCAGGTAAATACCTTTTTCCCACTTCCAGGGAACTCGTTTCCACTTCCTGGGAAATCTCAATTTTTACCTTTTACCAGGTAAATACCCTTTTTCCACTTCCTGGGAAATCTCAATTAGTACCTTATACCAGATAAATACCTTTTTCCACTTCTGGGGAACTTCATATTTCCACTTCTGGGGAACGGACATGTGACCTAGTCACCAACCGATTTTAAACTCTCTTATGAGGAAAGTTTGCTTTTCCAAGATAAATCTACTGCTACTATGTTATGTTTTCTTACCTTTGGAATTACCCTTCTACAAGGTAAATACCTTTTTCCCACTTCCAGGGAACTCGTTTCCACTTCCTGGGAAATCTCTATTTTTACCTTTTACCAGGTAAATACCCTTTTTCCACTTCCTGGGAAATCTCAATTAGTACCTTATGCCAGATAAATACCTTTTTCCACTTCTGGGGAACTTCATATTTCCACTTCTGGGGAACGAACATGTGACCTAGTCACCAACCGATTCTAAACTCTCTTATGAGGAAAGTTTGCTTTTCCCATATAAATCTACTGCTACTATGTTATGTTTTCTTACCTTTGGAATTACCCTTCTACAAGGTAAATACCTTTTTCCCACTTCCAGGGAACTCGTTTCCACTTCCTGGGAAATCTCTATTTTTACCTTTTACCAGGTAAATACCCTTTTTCCACTTCCTGGGAAATCTCAATTAGTACCTTATACCAGATAAATACCTTTTTCCACTTCTGGGGAACTTCATATTTCCACTTCTGGGGAACGGACATGTGACCTAGTCACCAACCGATTTTAAACTCTCTTATGAGGAAAGTTTGCTTTTCCAAGATAAATCTACTGCTACTATGTTATGTTTTCTTACCTTTGGAATTACCCTTCTACCAGGTAAATACCTTTTTCCCACTTCCGGGGAACTCGTTTCCACTTCCTGGGAAATCTCAATTTTTACCTTTTACCAGGTAAATACCCTTTTTCCACTTCCTGGGAAATCTCAATTAGTACCTTATACCAGATAAATACCTTTTTCCACTTCTGGGGAACTTCATATTTCCACTTCTGGGGAACGGACATGTGACCTAGTCACCAACCGATTTTAAACTCTCTTATGAGGAAAGTTTGCTTTTCCAAGATAAATCTACTGCTACTATGTTATGTTTTCTTACCTTTGGAATTAACCTTCTACCAGGTAAATACCTTTTTCCCACTTCTGGTAGAACTCGTTTCTACTTCCTGGGCAATCTCAAGTATTAACTTATACCAGATGAATACCTTTTTCCACTTCAAAGGAACTTCATGCTTCCTCTTCTTGAGAAATAACATGTGACCTAGTCATCAAACGATTTTTGAGCTCTCTTATGAGGAAAGTTTGCTCTTCCAACATAAATCTACAGCTCCTATGATATATATTCTTACATTTGAAAATAAGCTTCAATCAGGTAAATACTTTTCCCACTTCTGGGAAAATCGTTTCCACCTCCTGGGCAATCTCAAAAATTACCTCATACCAGATAAATATCTTTTTCCACTTCTGGGGAATTTCTTGTTTCCTCTTCTGGGGAAATGACATGTGACCTAGTCATCAACCGATTTTTAGAGCTCTCTTATGAGGAAAATTTGCTCTTCCCACATAAATCTACTGCTCCTATGATATATATTCTTACCTTTGGAAATAACCTTTGAAATTCCACTTCTGGGAAAATCAATTACACTGCAAGTGTATTTGGATTTTTTTAATTTTGTCTCGCTACTTATAACATTCTCCATATCTGCATAGCCAACATAAGCATCACCGTTTTTCGCTTGCAAATAATTCAGAATTGAATGCAGTATTCTCTTTCAATACTCTGACATAAGCTTTTAACGACTACGCCTTTAAAACAACTGACCCCTTTTCAAAGGTGAATGACTCATTTTAATTCTAACAAGCATACCTTTAACTGACATGTCTCTAACATCTATTCTACTGTAGATGCAGCGATTTCTGCTCGTACGCTCTGATACCTTTATGTTTCTAATTGAAATCTCCTTTCTTTGATTATCTTTTACATTTTCTCCATCTTTCAGCATACATAAACCTACCTGTTTTCAAGCAGAAGAAATGTATGAATCATTTAACATGCACAAACGGTTCAATTGATAATTTCCTTCAAACAGAAGAAATCCAAATTTCATTAAATAAAGAAAAAAATCGATATCAGGAATAAGGGCTGCCTATGAGCAAAATTTAAATACATACTGCGTTATAGCTTTGATTCCACTTAAACAGTCATTTACAAATGCAGTTATTCTTTGACCGTTTACCACTGTAACAACATCACTGTTAAAACTTTCCGCAATATTTGACCAATGCTCGCCAATTCAAGTAAAGAATTCTGTATGTAAAATGCTTCCTTACCTGCGTCTGACCATGAGAAAGCTGAAACCATTCCATTTGACTGAGCTTTATCCATGTAATTAATACAAGACTCACCATTTTCAAATTAGCTCATGAAATATCATTTTGAAGTTGTTGTCATGTTATCTTGTAACTTTTTTTTTTTTGCATTTTAAACTTAGATTTATGCAAATTATTGCTTATGTTATTACAATCCAGTACTAATCTATGCTTTGTGCCTTGTTATTTTTACAGTATAGTATTAATAGCATGAGGCTACTTTTCAATTTTAAGAATACATTTCTAAGATAATAATAAGTGGATCTCTTTGTTGTCTTTTATTACTGTAAGACCTCTTTACATGGCAGAAATTTCCATTTTTTTTTTTTTTTTTTTTAAGATAAACACTCTCTGGCAAAAACAACAGTATTTGTTGCGATCAGTACAGCAAATAGATAGATAAAGTGTAATCCTCTTCTATAACCAACGTAAAGTACTAATATGACCATGCATCTATTTATATTTAATATTTACCCTATTTCATGGGGATTCATCTGTACTTTACTCTCTGCAAACCCACCCACCTTCGTTATCGTCTCTCATGATCTAACTGATCTGTACTACCAACCTTAGTATAGCGCCAAGATTCACATCTTAAAAAATTCTTTATATCTGAAATGTCTATCTGATGAAAACAAGAAAACTGCTTTCTGTACTTATTTTTACATTGTGCTTTAGATATGGACTTTCAAATTTCCAATGCCGAGTTGGATTGAGCTCTTCAAATGTGTTTCTGATCCTCCTCATCACTGGCGACCTCCAGATGTAAATAACCGTCAACTACTTTCTAGCCAATGTGGGTTCTAATAACCTGTCGTTGTTTCAAATATTGGAAACTGAAATGTAAGAACGTTAGATGTAAAACTGTGATTGATTCCATCGTTGACATAAAAAATTTATTTTATTATTTTTATAACTATTATTATTACTATTAAGGATCATTGACACTTGCTATGGGTAAATGCCTATGGTTTTCAGTAAAAATAAAAGTTTGTCAATCGTCCCTTTCTTCGCCTTGAAGCTACCTTGACCTGAGTACTTTATGGCTGTGAAATCCGTTTTCGATATTAAATGCTTCAAAGATGTACAATTTTGGGCAGAACAATCAGTTTTACATTAAGATATATAGGAATCCGAAAACATTTTTTAAAATATCATTCCCCCCCGTGTGCCAGCAAAAGCTTTTGCCTGCATATGTGTTACCATATTTTACACTTTGTATGGAAGCGGCATGCTGGCACACGGGGGGGAAAG
Organism: Loripinus fragilis; assembly: GCA_964019695.1. Taxonomy (NCBI): domain Eukaryota; kingdom Metazoa; phylum Mollusca; class Bivalvia; order Lucinida; family Lucinidae; genus Loripinus; species Loripinus fragilis. The sequence continues at coordinate 87,788,726 of OZ026518.1, forward strand.
ATGTTCAGCAGCCCGAAAACCCAGGGCCTAAGCCCATAAAATGCCTTTTCTACCGAATAGGAAATTAATGACAGTAATGAAGTTCTCTAGAACCAACCTCCTAAATTGCTTTGTATTGTGTGCTAGTTTAATATAAAGTACTAAAAGATTGAAAGTAGAATTAGCAAGGTTTTATGCATTTTTCATAAGAAAAAATCTCACTGTTATTAAATGACACATTATTTTGCAAACGTCCTGTACTTATCTATTTGCATGCTAGGGAATTTTTCATGTTTATATTTTCGTCTGTTGACTTTCTTCAAAATTAAGTTTTTAGAAATAAACCACCCAGGACCACCATCAGAGTGTCAAACAGTTTGGATCCAGATCAAGACCGACATTCTATAGGTCTTCATCTGGGTATAAACTGTTTATAAAAAGGCTATTGGCAGACGAAAAAAATATCCACTGGCATGCAAAGAGTTATAACAGGTAAATACTTTAGTGTTCTATATATTGTCTCATATAGGGATATACATGCATCATGTATACCATAAATATTAGGACACTTTAAATACATTCAACATGCTATGCCCTTTAAACAAAGCAAAATTAATATTCAAAGGATCTAGTTAGAATCAGTTTTACTTTCCAATGCTAAATGGGACACTTTCATTCCTTCAAAAGTATTTATTTCTTTTGTTGAGCTTTCAGTTTTGTATTATTTACGGTACATGTAGTCAAAAATGTACAGGTAATTTCTAAATTATCTCCCCAAAATCATTTTATTACAAAACGTATTTTGTTTTTAAAACAATTTCATCAATTATCGTGATTCGTTTATACTCTGCATATGGTATGTTCAATAGATATTACCATGCCTACCAAATAAATCAAGAAAACGTGCAGAAATCACTTTTTAAAGCACTTTTTATTTTCATGAAATTTTAAACCCCCTCCCCTTTCTACCTGCCATAACTCTCGAGTGCGTAGGAATTTTGAAAATATTAAGCTAGCTGGCTCTTGCCATTAGATTCACCTATTGCACTGATACTACATACACCACACTAGAAGCTCAAAAGCAGCATTCTGGGAATCAGAAAAATAGGCGTATAAGGCCCAAACCGTCAATGATCCTTTATCTTCTTTGCAAAACCATGAAATGCCGCCCAATTCATGAGGATGTATAGCCTGCTCTTGACGCCTATATTCGTAACTGTGTTTGAAACTATGATCGTGGTATCCCTGGTATAGTCTTTCATAATGTGCATGTAGTGTGTTGCGTTATTTTTTATTTGCTCTATATTTTACAACATTCTCCGCATTTGAGCGTTTCAGATAAACATGTGTAGCCTGCTCTTGACGTCTATATACGTGAACATGTTTGAAACTATGACCGTGATATCCTTGGTATATTCTTTCTAGTGAGTTGCGTTATTTTTTATTTGCTCTATATTATACACCATACTCCGCCTTTGAGCTTTTCAGATAAACTTTTATAGCCTGCTATTGACATCTGTATACATGAACGTGTTTGAAATATGATCGTGTTATCCCTAGTATATTCTTTCATAATAAATATGTAGTGTGTTGCGTTATTTTTATTTGCTCTATAGTATACAACATTCTCCGCTTAAAGGCGTTTCAGATAAAAATGTACCTTTCGCTAAATTCTTCATCTTCATATACCGTTTAATAATGGTTTAGATTTCTGTCACAATCATCTATTTTTTGAACATGCCATCTTCTACACATTGAACGCATTTACCTTTTGAGTTATAATCTGCAGATGCGACAGACGCACTTTGCTACCTAAAATTCACAAAATAAGTTTTTGAGTATCACTTATCTTTTTAATTCTGTAGAAACCAACTTGTTCATCTCGTTCTGTCTGCTGTTAATACCCTAGGTCGATGCCATGCTATCTTCTGACTCCAGAAATATAGACAAACGTCCTTCGCTTTTTGTGTGTTGCTCACATCTGTGAAGCCGCCTTAGAACTGATTTTTCACGACACTTCGTTCACAAATACCTGATTATTCTCAGTCCGTGCATGACGACTGAGTAATAATATACTGCACAACCTTTGTTAATGCTAGTACCGACTAGACAAATATTCTGCTCTATTCGATGAAACGAGCAGAATGTTAAATATTTCAAAGCAGTAGTCTCAGTTGCTTTTAAGCAATATCGGTGTTTGTCCTGCTGGTTCACATGCAATGATTCATGTTTAACAAGCATGCATTATACTTTACGAGTACGTGGAAAATACTATAACTATTATAAAAAAAATGGCTGGTACTTAGCAAAGGCCCCAAATGAGCCAGCACATGAAAAACATCATCGATTAATAATTGTAAAGAACTTACTCATATATTGATCACAGTGGTAAAGCTAAACAGTATATTTTATGCGCTCGTTGACGGTTACTGCGTTTTTCGAGTACAGCGGTTCTCTAATGTATATGTAGCTTGGTATAAAAAACCTTCAAACTCGAAAGTTTTCGTAATTTCACAGTACTAACACTCCACTAAGCTGTCTTGGAATAATAGATATGGGAAATAATCTATTGAACACATATTGATGATTTTATATCAAATTGCGTCCCTTAAGCTCGCACATTCTAATAAATCATCCTTCTCCTCCTGTTCCTCCTGTTCATCATCATCATCATCATCATCATCATCATCATCATCATCATCATCATCATCAGTAAACGGTACATTGCACTGCAGCTTCAATTATATTCAGAAAAACAATTGAAGGATACTAAAACTCTTTTGACTTTATTCCATCTGAAAGAATAAACTCCAAACAAAGTTTTTTTTTTGTATCTGATAGAACTACCAATATGCAATTCAGCAAAATGCAAAATGAAATTTACGGGTCATTGGTAACGATACAGAGCCATGCCGAATGTAACAACCCTCTTTATCGAAAGTTGAGAAGCAATAAATTTTACTTTTGTATTTTTGCTGCAACCTTTACCTGCGATGCTTATTATCTTATTGCGACCACAGACAAGTGTTAACACCCATTTATCAGTGATTGCACCTAACAGCGAGACAATGTCTTCAACAAAAATGCACAGATATGGCATACGGAGCCAAAATAACAACAAACTGGCAGTTAAACACTGACACCAACTACAAAATTAGGTGTCATACTTTTGACTAAGAGTCAGCAATGCTTTTGGAGCCAGTCATTATGGAATACAAACGATAAAAATGGGTTTCAATCATTTTTTGAAAGCCTGTGACTTTTCAGTATAGAGGGCAAATCCATTTAGACGTGTCTTGTACTTCAACCAGTGAAGCGTGGCTTTAATTAAACATCCACCTCGATCGCAGATATATGGACTTATTAAATACAGCATAATTAGCTTAGTTTTTATCGTACTGACTGTTAGCGATGGAGCTGAATCTAAGCATCCAACAATTGTTTTCTGAGTATACAATAGTTTCATCCTAAATAACAGTACCTTTAACTATCCCAACACCACTCTAGCATGTAATTGAGCAAAGACATGTATAATCTCTGCTACATTACTGGTTGAAACCAGGGAACTTCCCGACATGATTGCAATAGGGTGGGCTAGAACGAAAAGAATCAACTCAAACAAAAACAGTGCAACGAGTGTTTCAAAATAGGTGGGTGAGCCCAATTTCTGAGAAAATTATTCGATGACTGGTTCATAATGAAGACTTACATTTACAAGGCAAGCTTTTAATTCAACTTTAAATATTTGCAACTGTTCTAAACCTCATAAACAGCTGAATCACTATTTACAAATCGCTAAGCTCAGTGACACTTGCAAAATGCTTCAAAAGCTATTTCATTCACAAGTAGCTTAGCTATGACGACGAGCCTACGTCTGTTTCATAGTTTCATTATTTCAACCACACAGCTTTTCGAGTACAGCGGTTCTATAATCATGAACATACAGCGTGGTATAACAATTTTTTTTTCGCAATTTCACAGTACTAGCACTCCTTTAGGCTGTCATGGGAATTTTAGAATTCTCTTTCATAAATATGGGAAATAATCTATTGAATATATGTTGATGATTTTAGATCAAGTTGCGTCCCTTAAGCTCATTCTAATACACCATCCTTCACCTCATCATCATCATCATCATCATCATCATCATCATCATCATCATCAAACAGTATATTTACTCCAGCTTCAAATATAATTGTTCCGTTCATTAAATAATAGTACATTTAACTATCTAAACACCACACTAGCATGTACTTAAGCAGGATCCTATAATATCTGCTAAAGTACTGGTTTAAATAGGGAACTTCCAGACATGGCTGCATTAGGGTTGACTGGGACGTAAAGAATCATCTCAAGCAAAAACAGTGCAACATTATCTCAGTATAGACGCAAAACACAGTATTTAGTCCTTAAAACGCTAGCAAAATAACTGCATCTGAAAATGTCTATTTAACACAAACAAATAGGCAAACATTGTGGACCGAGATCAGACTGCTCCTACAGGAGCAGTCTGATCTGAGTCCACAATGTTTGTCTATAAGGCTTCAAATATTTTAGTTGACGACAAGAAAAACATATTTTTTGTGATTATGCGCTTTAAGGGTTCATAAATGTGAGTTCAGTGTGTATACGGTTAGGATTTTCATGAAATGCACGCACGTTTGCGCGGCCAATACAACTTATTAATTCTTCACCAAATAATCAATAGAACCCGATTTCCCTTTTTTAGCAGATGAAATAGCCGAACCACGCCCAGATATGAATATTAAAGTTGCCGCCTTTACAGTAAGCGAAAAGTCAAGTAATACATGCAAAATATTTCATTCATAAGAAGTTAGCTGTGATTGACGACGAGCCGACGTCTGTTTCGTAGTTATTTTATTTCAATCAAGCAGAAGCGGTTACTCAGCTTTTCGAGTACAACGGTTCTCTAATTGTACATACAGCGTGATATAACAAACATTTCAGCTAAAAAATTTTTGCAATTTCACAGTACTAGCACTCCATTTAGCTGTCATTCTCTTTTATAATATGGGAAATAATCTATTGAACACATATTGATGATTTTAGATCAAATTGCGTCCCTTAAGCCTCTCATTCTAATACACCATCCTTCCCCTCTCCTCCTCTTCATCATCATTATCATCATCATCATCATCATCATTATCATCATCATCATCATCGATTTCGAAAAGAGACGCAATTAAAGAGAATCACTGCTTGATCCAGTAGTCCCCTTTTATGTACGTAACTTTTTCGGCGTTATGGCTACGCCACTGTTTGAACAGGGGTTTTCATAGACTGGCTCCAGTCCTTAAAACAATTTTTCATCAATGTGTCATATCATATACTTGTAGCCAGTCTTACTCTGATGGCTCTGTTTTAAGGTCCTTAAAACAGAGCCATCAGAGTAAGACTGGCCACGAGTATATGATATGACACATAAATGAAAAATGTTTTAAGGACTGGAGCCAGTCTAGGGTTTTCAGTCCTGTAGTGGGTGCTGAAGCCTCTAATAGAAGCAAAATGTCATGCGCCCAGGGGCTACCAGAAATTCACGAGAGACCCTAAGGTAAGATTAAAATGCCAATTATTTCCTATGCGGAAATGTCACGAATAAAGAGTGGCATTCTCAGAGTGGAAAATGGACTGTGCGGGCGTCAGCTTCACGATGCCTGATATCAATACAAATAGTTTTTTTTTTTTTTTATGTGCATCCATGTCTCCAAAATTGGGTTAAAAACAGGTAAGTGGAGAACATATCGTTCATATAAGTAAGCAGTATATGGGACTTTTCGTGAAAATAAAATCCTCGCGAAATGGCGAAATGACACTGTCATTTTCTGATAAAGTAAACAATATGCCATAGTTGCCAATTTTTACGTCGCAAATATGTCTTTTAACACTATTCGTGAAAATAAAATTCTCGCGGAAATTTCCGAATTTACAGTATACAGACTGATAGGCATAACTCATCTACATTTTCTAATGAATGACGTGTTTCTGATTGTGTGTAGGACGTTGACATTCACGTGCGTTATATTTAGATTTCTGCACTTAGGTCTGAGATGTCTTCTTTCCTCATGAACAATGACAGGAGACGCGACAGTCTTGTTAAAGATATTCTCACAGAAAGAAAAACAACAAAAAGTGTTATCACGAAAGGGATAAACAATTTAACCTATTAAAGCGCCACCTATAATTTGCAGCTAACGAAAGTTTCAAATTTTGCTGCTTTTTCAAAATTAACAAATATGAATGATATTCCATGAGAATCGTCCGCGGCAGACGATTCTCGTGAAACATCATACCCTATTTTGTTCAAAAATTGGGACAGATGTCACAAAATTTGTTGTGTCTGCTGCAGTTGTGATTGGCGCTTTACGGGCTAAAAACTCCTATCAAGATTCCGCAAAAAATGTTGTTGTTTTTACAATAAAAATAAGAATGCATTTATGCAATGAAAATCCTGATTAAGCAAACATAATATCTGGTACTAGACCGTTTTACATGTTTAACATACTCGCAGCAGTTTTAATGTGCTGTCACAATCGTAGGAGTCGAAGTAACCAAGACCCATATGACACAGCCTCTGAATTTTAAACAGACAGTTTTGCCTAAAGTCCTTTTGGACGACGTTGTTCTCTCAGAACGACATCCAAGAGCAATATGTTCATTTTTAAAGAATACTGAAAAAGAAACGCTTAAAGCAGGAAGCCAAATCAAATATAGGTTAATCAAGATTATAATATAACCCGCGACATGTGATTTCCAACAATGTGGCAATTTGACAAGTGTAGACTCAGGCCAGCCTGTGCAGCCTCCTTTTAAGCTTAGAAACTCCATAATTTTATGATGTTCATCCAGTAGCTTAACACTCATAGAATATTCAAGCGACTAGCAAAGGCTCTGATCAGACTGCGCATATGCACAGGCTGGTCTGAGCCTTTGTTGGTCGCAAATTCTACATTGTTGGAAATCTCATGTCGCGGATCATATGTGTTTGAAATGTCATGATGTTCGCGGGGTTGTCGTTTGGAAAGTAGGCTGTTCGCGGGGTTGTCGTTCGGAAAGTAGGCTGTTCGAGGGGTTGTCGTTTGGAAAGTAGGCTGTTCGAGGGGTTGTCGTTCGGAAAGTAGGCTGTCTGGGATAAGAACGAGCCTCCGCATCAGCCGTTCATTCCAACCACTGGTGGCCTCATTGAAGATTAGAAGTTTTGATTCGATTCATTGCGAACGTTTTGCGAGCAATATATATACTGACGGGCAAAAGAAACGCTACAATAGAACTTCGTCAGGTTATACAAACACGAGCTGCACGAGCTTACCATGACCAGAACATTGGGTAAAGCATCGGGGTTATTTGAATTTATCGACTTTTGTTTAGCAGGCATGTTGGCTAATTTACATGAATATTCTAACTGCTGTCACTAATTTTATTTCCTTCTGAGTAATTTTTCGAAAATTTTGCATGTAGCGTTTCTTTTGGCACTCAATGTAGAATTGAGACTATATCTCTATAGTCGTTATTACCAGTAAAACATGTGTCAAACGGCCACTCTCAAAAGTACCAAAACTGGGTTTCAAGACGAATGATCGCTTAATGCAGGTCAAAAGTTGTTGAACTTTATGTGAGATATAGATGCTCAAATGCGATGCCAATACAACGAAGATCACGATATTGAAAAAAAAAACAAAACAAACTATATTGATTTCGGTGGAGAAGTTCTAACAAAACACCACACGACCACCAGGCAACAAACCGACAACTGTTGCGACTCCATGGACTCTAAATGATCTGGAAAACCACTTGTCCAGTCGAATGACAGGCCCTATGTCGTGTACCCGGGGTGGGTTAAGATCGACACGCACACGTTGCCGAGAAATCATTGAGCAATTAAATTTTTACTGTTCGCATTTTCGTACATCAACTTGTTTTCATTTTCTAAGTGATATTTACATCTTCCCTTGTCAATAAAGTGTGTATGTCATATAAATCTTGATAGACAGGGTGCATTTGATTAATAGTTTATTTGTAAATAATCATGATGTTGATAGATATTTTGAATAGATAAAATAAGATGGTGTGATTAGATAAGTCATTCAACATTCGTCCCACCGACATCTTTAATAACCTTAAATGATTAATTTCAAGATTTGACAACCAGAAGTGAAGGTTATAGTTCTATTTTATTAAAGATAATTTTAATTGTTATATGACTGGAGAGAATCCTGTTTCTTGATTGGCCCAATTTGTCTTCATAAATCTCTATATCCACCTCAAAACTGGTCCAAACTGGCTCAGAAGGTGATATAGGATGAAATCCAGCTCAAACTAGTTTCCAGAAGTTAATATTTTTGACACTTCTGCAATATCACCCTCTAGAGAGCTAAAAATAGCATGATGAGTATAAAACTAGCATGTGCTGCATGAAATTGACATGATTTGCTGTTTCACATCCCAACAGGTAAATTAAAGACTTTCATGAATTTTAACAACTGTTTTGTTATGTTCTGTTTGTTCATTTATCTTTGTTTGAATGAACAAAATGTAAAAAAAAGTTTTATGATTAAACTTTACATTCCACATTAAGAGAATTAATATACATTTCAAATTGCAAAATACTACATTAAATTATTTTAATAACAGTTGATAAAACTTGTAAGAAAGTCCTTAGGTTGAAGACCGACTTCAGCAACGAAAGTGGAAGTAGAACATTTTCATTCCAAGTTGAAAAGTCATATAACAAAACAGTTATTGACTTCAATTTCAGTAGACATGAGGATTTATCAACCCTTAAAAGTGATATTCACCTCGGCCTAGCGGCCTCGGTGAATTATCACTTTTTCGGGTAGATAAATCCTTATGTCTACCTCATTGAAGTCAATAATTGTATAATGTTACAGTACAAAAATCACGTTTTGTCCAAAGGTAAACTTCGACATATGAGCCGCGACATGAGAGTTCCAAGAATGTGGTATGTGCGACCAGCTAAGCCTCAGATCAGCCTGCGCATACGCGCAGTCTGATCAGAGACTTTGCTAGTCGTTTGAATATTCTATGAGTATTAGGCTACTAACTGAACAACATTTGGAGTTTCTAAGCTTAAAAGGGGGCTGCACAGGCTCGTCTGAGTCCACACATGTCAAAATGCCACATTGTTGGAAATCACATGTCGCGGCTCATTTAACTTTTAAAGATACTTTTTGTTAATTCTTATTGAACACATGCTGCCTGTGCATATGTGAACGCCATTTAACATTATGTGAATATGTGCCAATACTGTCCGAAAAAGTTCCGCAAGATATACATTTTATTTTGCTTAATTCGAGCATTTATGTCAGGTTCATTCTCTAATGAAGCTTCTAATGAAGTTTGTCATATATCATATAAGCAACAATAGTGTCATCAGATTTCGTGTTTCTAATTACTATATATTGCTTCTTTACTTCCGGGTTAGTTGCGCCACTTGAAAAAAACATGACTTTCGTGTTTGCGACCAGGAAAAGCAAAAACCAGCCTACTCCGCTAAAAAGATGATCTAGAAACTTAAAATGTTGGATGAAGCGATTATAGGTATTTTATTATTTACATGTTAGTCAGGGAATCAAAATAATGCTGGATGTTATTCGTAAATGGAATAAACATATTTCTCTCGATGTGGTGCTATCATGGTGCCTTTGATTTATGGTAAGGATACTGACAATAATGAACACACCGGGTAGGCGGCAATCGAAAACGTTAATATTATCGACGAACGTAGATAAAAATCGTTAGAAACTGAGTTTTCGATTGCAATTTGTCGCCTGTCGTGGGACAAATGGCAATCGAAAACACTGTTTCTTGCGATTTTTGATCCGCGTTCGTCGATTGTTGTGAGCCTTTTTTGATTGCCGCCTACCCAGTGTGATGAATGGGGATAATAACTATAACTCGTATAGTACATTCTTCTACGTGTATCTATACTCTGCGAACGCGGAACTCGCATTCACTTCCTGTAAACAGACATTTCTTTTAAAACGGAAATGCACACAAGGAAACAAACAAAGCAGTCACGGTTTAACCAGGGTTTCCTTATACTACTAATGAATGAACAGACTTGGGATAGACCCCTACGTAGGGAGTAGTTGAATCATAAATCTGAAGGGGCGGATCCAGGATTTCTGGAAAGGGGTTCATACACATAAAGGTTGTGGGGGTCACTTTGCTGATTTTATCTCATTTTTCTTAAATGTCCCATGAAAAGAAAATAATTTGGTCTCACTGAGACCAAATTATTTCATTTGCATAGGATATTTAAAACGGGTGGCGGGTGGGGATTCTAGCTAACCCCCTGAACCCCCTATAGATCCGCCACTGAAATCTGGTAGTATTCAAACACACTATGAATACTAACAGTTTAAACATATCTTCTGTCGTTGGTTAAGTACTACCTAAGGCCCTGTGCGGTTTGAAGTTCAACATTAAACAAGAGGGCTCTTTGGTCCTTAATCGCTCACCTGATATGACTATTTGTAAGGCCAGGGGAAAGCATAATCACTCCCGACATTACAGCTGTCATTTTTCGATGGATCTGCAGTTTTATTAAGACTTTGCTTTTAAACGTTACTTTTAAACGTTTATACGAATGGTCAGGAATGTAAAAGGTTGATAAAACTCAGTGGATATTAACTTTTAAACCAAAATGACTCAAATCAGATCAATGGCTTATGGATAACAGTTCCAGGCAGACAGATGGACGCAGATGAACAGACAGAAAATTACCAAGGCCCTAGGCCTTGTGGTTTAAGACAGTCAAGAAGACTTTTATGTTCTCCCTATAATTAGCCAATTTAAAAATTGCAACCCCAGGACGGGGCTACTTTTGGTCCCAGCGCCATAATTTGAACAGACTTGGTAGAAGTTTACTAGGTAATGCTTCCTATTAAACATCAAGGCTCAATGCCTTTTGTATTTTGATTTTATTCAGTTCGAAAATCGTTTTTAACCCATCTCAGCTAGATACATGTATACAATGGACTAAAACCATTTAAACACTTAATTGTTGAAGGCCATATAAGGATCATCCCTGTAAAGTTTGGTCAAAATCCACCCAATAATGCAGGAGGAGATGTTTTTTGAAGCAATTTGTTGACGACGGACAACGGGCAATCAAGACCAGCTCACCTTGACCCAGTTTTTGGAAAACAATATGACTGAGTCAGAAGACAACTGACGCAGTAATATGCCTTCATTTACGTCAGATGTTTAGTAAAGAAGCTCGAAGGTAGCTTTAGTGTTGACGTTAATGCCACTATTAACATCCAAACGGAACATTTCAGAGCTTTTGTCTATTCTATAACGTCACTATTTCAATCGTAAAGACCTTCCAGCTCTCTAAAAAGTTCGAATTTGTGAACGATGCAGTTGAAAAAAGGTGGGTGGGGTACGCCTACGTTTTGCAATGTGCCAAAGAAACGATTTAAACGTTGAATATAAACAAGTATTAGCTTTTCAAAAAAGCTGGCGGTCGTTTAGCCCTATCATTGTATGTATGCTTGCCCACTGCATGCTTCCATTTTGAACTTCTAGAGCTTGTACATGTAGATTTATTCTAAGCTCTGATTATTAACATCTGAACTGTGATTTGTTACCATTTAACACATGCTTCCAACGAGGATGTTGCTTGATCTTTTGAAAGCACCCGGCTTATGCATGGTATGTTATCATCGGGTAATGTATCTAGCATGGGACATGGTAATGTATCTAGCATGGGACAAATTTATGGAAAATTATTTGACAACACTAGACAGCACATTTTCTTTAAAACTGATGCCAGAAAATCGAGGTCACAGTGGTCTCTTAACTGTATATGTACAGACTCCGTGACCCCAAGATGTGTTCACAAACCAAATTTGGGATTCCTAGGATTTATGCTCGTGACGCGATTTTTCTAGATCTGATGGCAGTGGTAAAGGTGCGTGACGCTCCATGACCCTAAATGCATTAAGACACGAATTTTGGCATTCCTACCTAAAATAATATAGGAGATATACTCCGGATATGATATGAACACTCAAACACTTAGGACACTAAGGACAGGCAGTTTGTTTACTATATGCCTCCCTTTAGGGGCATAAAACCTGTTTGTCACGACCGTCATAAGACAGTGCCTGATTTCATAGTAATTCTATGTGATCAGATGTGGATGACAATCATATAAGTACGTTTACTGATGTGAAGTTTGCTCGCACTCTTTGCCAATCAAGGGCGTTTAGACTTTGGGACGTTTTATTTTCGCCAGCTTTTATGAAAAGCTAATACTTATTGCGTTATATAAGCGGCAGGGCAAATTGACGCATTCTTTGTGAAAATTAAATTCGCAAACGAGCTTGCCTCGCGCTATAGGTAGCCATACAGATTTCACGGATAGTTTACTTCGCGTTGTAGGTCAACCCACGATATTTGGTACCCTACTCGTTGTTCGGCAGCGAATAAAATATAGCCTGAGCACGGCATAAAGGTTTGGTCAAAACATGAATTCAATGTGTGTTTTGATTGAAGTTTATATAAGCGGCCGACCATGGCCGACCGCAATCATTAGATATGATAAGTCTGTTATCAGGGGGTAAAACTAAGCTTTCAAAGGCATGACCACCTTTCGTCGTTCACAACAACAGGGAGAACCAGGACACAAATATTACAAGATACAAGAGCTTAAACACCTTTGTCGAGAATGACATTGACACCAAGGTCAAATAAATGTATTTTTAAAAACAAAATAGAAATCCAATTAGATATAAACATGTACATAGGAATTAGAAGATTCCTTCCGCTAGTCTGAAAGAGTTAGAAAATAGAATTTCACTATGGTACGCACAAATAAGTGAGTGGGATACTTCCATGTTCTACATGCCCTTTTGGGGCATTTGAACTTGCTATCATAGGTAAAGGCGATGCTTTTTTTGTAGCACAGATTGTGGTCTCACTACAAAAATGTGACTTCGAAACTTTGGACCAAATTAAAGGAGAGTATGTTTTAAATAGGCCTATCATTTCTGCTGACGTTTTTTAAACATAATTTAAATTTTGTACTTTGAATGTAAGCTAATATTTACATTCTCAATGTAGCTGCCTTAGATGAAACAATAATTCCTAGCTGCTTGCATTTCTCGATGCAAAACATTGAGCAGTCACGTGGTCTAGGTCGCGCCTCTAGGTGGAGTAACGTCAACGTCAACCAATAACTTTCTTTGTTTATCAACAATTGCGTGATGTTATTCACGTATCGCCACGACGTTATGTACTGGAATTTCGTTCGCTGGCTGTTCCAATACCTCCGTTACAAATAAAATATTCCATTTTTTCAATGATAATCAGCGAATTTTGGTGGATGATAATTAAGTATATTTGATTGAAAATATAAAATGTAAATATAAGGATTGAAGTTCAGGTTTTTAGCTTGCACTGGATGATGCAAAACATTAGCGTTTTAATGTCTCCGAGAAGCCCTGCAGGCTTTACAGACATTAAAAAGCCTTATGTTTTGCATCATCCAGTGCAAGCTAAAAATCTGCATTTCAATCCTTAAATGTTATTTTGAAATTCGCCTATTAAGCATTAGAAGGTATTTGCGACAAGAAAATATGCAAAAATTGCGAGTTTGTTTTAACAATTACAATTGGTTTTCATGTTAGCATAATAATCCTTTCTACAGCTTAAAAAAGTGGGCGGGGTCCTTTCATGTTCTCTGTACCCTTTTGGGACATTTGAACTTGCTACCATAGGTAACGGGTATAATTTCTATGTAGCGCAGGATATGGTCTCCAAACAGAAACGTGACTTTGAAGCTTTGGACAGAATTAATAGAAAGTCTGTTTAAAATTGGAAGAGCATTTGTTTTCTGACAGTTTTTAAACATAAATTGTGTACTTTCAAAGATTTTAAACATGAATTGTGTACTTTCAATGCGTGCCAATATAATTATAGACATTTTTTGTGATGAGATTTGCCAATCATACATTTAAAAGTATCTTCAACAAGAACATATGCAGAAAATTGTGAATCCGCTTCATTAATCACACTTTGTTTTCCTCTTAGCATAATAATGGCTTCTCTAGCTTAAAAAGTAGATGTGGTATTTCAAGGGCAGATAACTCGATAAGTACACAGAACCAAATGCGACATCATTGGTTCTCATAAACAGCAGATATTGCCTGTAACTATGGTATATGACTCAGCTTGTTGAAAGAGAGGGCACCTAAACTCCCTCTCAATGCCTTGATATTTGCAGTACTATTCCTGGTCACTTAATTTCTTATTCTTTTGCCTATAGTGAAGAAATATACATGTAGTATACATGTAGTATTCATAGACCTCCATTATAGCTTTTAACTAGGCTGTGGTCCTCACAACTCTTCAATCACAATGAGGCTGCCATAGAGTTACAGATTGGACCCAGTTCAATCAATAAACAAGACTGAGATACCTCGGTGACCACCACCATGTTTTACCACTTTTTGGCCCCTGAAGGTGGGCACCCTACATGGAGAGGACAATTCTACTGTAAACAAGAAATATCTTTAAAAAAAGACATTCAGCGGCATTCAAAAAAGAACATACATTTAAAGTCCTGTTGTAATTGGAAGATGTTTATATGCACAATATATTGGTGTTAGATGTTGATTGATTGGATGAGGTGAAAATTGAGGGTTGCCAACGTGAAAGTTTGACTCAGAGTATGTGAAAGATGTCTTTTGCAGATCAAAGGGATAAAAAGTATTGTAAGCCTGTTGTAGGGACACGGTGAAAATTTATAATTAGTCTGGAAAGTCAGTTGGTGGAGGAGTTGCATTGTAAAAGAGAAGCGTAAGTTTAAGCATTGATCTGACTGCGTAGGTTTCAAAGCCCCTGTTACACTATTGCAGTATTATAAGTAGTTCATAACGAAGAATGTTTGGAGTTACATGTATGGTATACTTTGTATATTTCATGTTTAATATTAAATATAGGGATTAAAAGTATAAGAGAATGTGAAGTGGGAAAAACTTTTAATACAAATGGTAGATCTAACTGGAAATCACTAACTATGAAAGCACCTGATATGTTTAACAAATACAACATTACTTGAGATCGTTGTCTAAATAAGTAAATTGTATACACTTGAAAATAATATAGTTTTAGTCTCATTAATTCACCATCGCTGACGCGATGGTGATATACGTTAGTAATCTTCCATGGGCGCGTGTTCGATTCCGGCCTGTTCCATAAGCAAGTTGCTAACTCCCCAGCAGCAGTGTCTTTTACTGTTCTTTCTTAAACTCCCCGTCGATCAAGCAATATCCAAAATTCCACCATTGCGTGAGCGATGTTGATACACTTTGGAATACGGATTGCTTCTAAAAACGAAAAGGCCAATTAGAGACCTCACCACTGAGCTTGAATCCAGATCAAACGTGGAGCCTTCGGATATTCTAGGCTAAAAGAGATGAAATAACTAAATGTAGATGGGTCAGTTACAATATGCCCCATAGGCATTATGTGCATTGACTTCGATTGAGGAATACAGTTGGGGAGGAGGTTAACTCTACCACTATTCAGTGTGTTCATGAGCAGAGTCTTACTGGAATATGCATATTTCCTGAGTTTAATTTGCTTCCCATGGATCACCTATGTACAAATCGTTAACTAAAACAAAAATACTCAGAGCTTGAAACACATGAATCACTGAAAATAGTGGCTTCGGCAAATGCAATATAAAACACTAGGGGAGACCGGGGCTAGTTCGGTCCAATTTTAGAAAAAGTACAATTTTCGCAAGACTATTAAATCTAGGTCTATAAAACCTATATTTTTAAGTAAGGCACAATAGGTCGGTACCAGTCCCGGTAACCCCCAACATGTGTCTCTATACGATAAAGGGTAATCTTCATTCAAGGGGAAGAGGTCATGATGGCCGAACTTGCCCCACAATGGGGTAAGTTCGCCACCCCTCGAGGCAAGTTCGGCAAAGACCAATATTATAACGTCAAACTGCTGTAGTTGGAATTGCAAAGGGCCAATAATAAGTAACGACATTAACCTAACATATGGATTATCCAAGTTGGTTCTTCGGAATACAAATTAAACAAAAATTTGGCTTAAAATGTCGTTTTAAATTGTCCGAGCTATCGTCTTGCTTTTTGGGCCAATTTATTCGTTGAATTGCTCTTTGGCCTGTCTAACCCATTAATGCCAAATAAAATGTCCCACCTTTATCAATCGGACAAACCAGTTTGGAATCAAAGGGCTGTTGGGTAGTAACTTTCATCAAATTTTATAATCTGTAAACAATCAGTGGAGACCATGATCAGACTCCGCACTCTGTGGCGTCTGATCTGGGTCTTTACTGTGTACCAATGGCACAGAGAAAGGCGCTAGGTTTGTGGATTTAGAGTATTTTTAACTTATTTCTTTCCACTCTTTGAATACATCTCATTTTAGTGTAAAACAAAATAAAATAGAAAAATATAATATTATTTGTCTACATTGACCTGAGACAAATGAATATTCAATGACCTTTCACCTAATCTTCGGGAATCTTCGTAAAAAGTGCGCTTTAGATTGTGGTAGAATTACTTATCTTAATGGAAAGAACCTCAATTCCTAAATAGCCTAATGGCTTTTCCTTCCACTCAAAAGATGTGGGTTCGAGTCCAGTAGCATTTCAGTTTTTCCCTTTTTTTTTATTTTTTTTTTAAATTTGTTAGTTTGTTCAATTTTCAGAACCTCTTTCAGAAACACTATCAGAGTGTCAAGGGCTCTGTATCCAGATCAGAACGGACAACTTGTCGGTACTGATATGGGTCCAAACTGTTTGTAAATGTTATCAGCAGACAACAAAAGTCGTTGCTGACAAGGAAAGAGTGAGAACAATTAGGGCATAACTTGGACCAAGTGTATTTCTGGGTCCGAAGGCATAATAAGCCTGCGCGGATCCAGAGTGTGAGGACATGGGGTACGGACCCCCCTATCCCCTGAAAAATCACACAAATATAGGGTTTCTTAGCTATGCTGGTCCCCACCCCCTGTATAATCACAAAGCTACCATGCCAGCATTCAATGTGGGCCATCATTGGCACGTCAGCAAAACGCCATTGAAATGGCGTTTCGCAGGCGGGCCGATGATGGCCCGCTTTAAGTGGTATTCGGATCCCCTCATCTAAACAAGAAAACGTTGTCAAAGTTGGATTCCCTCTGAAAAAACTTTCTGGATCCGCGTATGATGAATACTAAAGTAATTAAATACAAATGTAAGATGTACAGCTCACCACGAGATGGCGTATAATATTAGAACATGCTTAACATAAAAAAGATGCATTTTGACATTACATATAAAAAAGGTTTTTCTCAGTTTCGATCCAGGTAGGCTGGATCTGTAGTTGTCATTTAACCGCTATACTATCAGACCCTTTGCGTTAGTGAATTGACATTATCTTCATATTCCTGGTAAAAGCATGACCAAGGTCGGAGTACTTCACGAAATCGCACGAATATCACGAAGATTTGGGCGAAAATTAATCAGTCTAAGGTCAACTTTGGCAGACTATAATAATAATAATAATAATAATAATAATAATAATAATAATAATAATAATAATAATAATAATAATAATAATAATAACAATAATAATCATGATAAACAGAACAGGAAAAGTTTGCATTACGTGTCTTAGACAGGTATTTTAACTTTTGACTTCAATGTAAAATGGCGATCTGAAACTTTCGATGAATAAAGGTAATCATTGTGCAGTCAGTCGTTGTGCTAAATATGAACACGGAGGTATTAAGGATCCATGATATGAACACCCTTCACAAAATAGGTAACCTAAAATGCAATGGCATGTATTTTATGTAAGTGTGGTTCAAGTTTGGCTATGGGCCGAACTTGCCCCGACTTAAGTGGCCAAACTTACCCCTGACAGACTATTTCCAAATATCACGTGACAGCTCCTTTTAAAATGCAGAGGAAGAAATCAACAAAGTTTAATATCAAAGCACATAATCCTTTCGTTATAAAAATATAGAATTTAAATCAGAATCTTAACACATCTTTAGATAAATAAAAACAGAAATTACTATGAAAAATTTACTAATCATGCAAGAAAAAGAGTTTTCTGGTACAATATCAATCTACCCTTCAACAATGCAGCCATTGTGTACTTATGTAGACAAACTCGTCTCAAGTAATTTCCAAATATGTTTCCCAGCCCCATATCTTAGTTTACATGCTAAATATAGCCACATGCCAAACATGCCCCGAGGCCGAACTAGCCCCGGTCTCCCCTGTAAACGTTCTTCTTTAATAACTGTAAAAAGCCATGGGATGGTTCTAAGCTTTTTTAAAAGCTATCCTTGTAATGATATTCGATGTATTTATAGTGCGACCAGCTAACAGAGACTGGGCGTGTCAGACAGAGCGCTGTCATACACTGTCAAATAAGGCTAGTCTACAGTAAATCGGGTGAAATAGCTTATGTACGCTTTACTCGTGCAACCAACTGAAGCGCAGACGACAAGGGTGACCAACTTTATACGTTAGCATGCCTGATAAACGTTTATCATCAGTATGCTGCTGGGGACCTGCTGCATTTCATTTTCCGTGATGGATATGTTGTGAAAGTTTTGGGGGAGGGTAGGTTTGCACTTTCTTCTAATTCTGTCTGTATGGCAAAACTGGTTTGATTTTTAAGCCCCTGATACATTAATAATAAATCACCAGTTAGAATTCAGCGGGACAGGGGTTAAGTATCTGGATCATGAGAAAATGGCATGCAAAGATGATATTTGGCCGTATCGCATATCCGAAAAAGCCACTAATAATCGCTCATTCTGGCGTGTCCAGAGAGACTAGATGTCTAAAAGTTGTCCGGAATCTTCATCAACTTGCATACTTTGTTCATGCAAGAAGCGAAAGCCCTGGCGAAGTCATGCGTACATGCAGGTTCGTTTGAGCCTTTGCCACACGCCGATGTAATAAGGACCATCATCTCGTGTGCTGACCAATTTATAGTATTAATTTTTCATTGCGGAACATTTGAATATCTAAAATTTCGAAACATTGTCAGAGCACATACATCTAGACTAGTCAGTCTCCTTGTTATCCAAATTAATTCGAGATGCCTTTTTCTCATGATGGGCTCAAAACTACAACAGGTATATACAGGTAAACAGCTGTAAAACGTTTCACAAGTGAATAAATACACTCTGTCTTACCGATTTCAAAATGTAAATGTCCACGGGTGTGTCTTTGCTAAGAACCGCCCAGTCTCTCTTAACTGGACGGACTATATCTGCATGAGTGGGCTATTTATAGTTACTAAAAAGAAACTTGGTGGCAGAACATACCGAAATATAAAGGAATGTCGTCTATGGCGACACATTTTTTTAGACAACTCGTCGACAGGTTTTGAGACAATTCGGCGACACTTTATGAGACAACTCGACGACACCTTTATTCTTAGTGAAGCACTGGAAGGGTTTTTAAGGATACAGAGATATTGGCCAAAAATTTAAAGGGATATGAAGAAAATCACATACCTATAATCAATAGGTTAAAACAGTGAATATTCGGTAAGATCGGTAGGTTCGGCCGAATTCGGTTCGGTTACAGCTTTTAGACACAACCGGGTGAAATGGGCAACCCGGGCTGAGCCGGATACTACAAAACAAATAGCCCCAACATCTTTCAAACAAAAGGTGATAATGTTGAAAAAGTTTTGCGTTTTGTTATATAAACTGGCAATTCCAGACAGAATGGAATTCTTTTAAAGGGGACCCAAAGAAAACTGCTGTGATTTTTTTTAAATTATAGTCCGTTTCAATGAGCATGGAGAGCAGACTTGCAGATGTAAGATTGTTTCTGATTGGTGGATAATTTAGATAGTCCGTGTCAATGAGCATAGATAGCAGGCTTGCAGATGTAAGATTGTTTCTGATTGGTGGATAATTTAGAGTAAAGTCGATTATAGACAGCTGCGGCTGAGAAATACCAGAATGCAAGGTCCTTTTCTAAGCCACACCAGTAAACTTAATCAACAAACGCAATGAGATAATGTTTTAAAAGTACAGCAAAGATATACCCGTCTAATTAATTCAATATGTTTTCAATTTTCATTATTGACCAATCATGAAACATCTTACAACTTAAAATATTGTGCTGAGCTTCCACACACCTTTTGAGCCAATCACTGCTTTTTTTACAATTACAGGTCTGTGACCTAATGGCTAGGTACTTTTCTGATATAAAAGCTATACTGAACAAAAGTGAAAACGTAGGGTTCCAGTTTTCAGGTGTACAGTTTGAACAGAAAACTCAAACAGCTTAAGCATTCAGAAATTCAATGCCAACCAGACATGATGAGAATTACTTTGGAAAGTAATGCATTGAATTATCATTACTTGCCAGAAATGTGCCTTGAATTCGCATTACCATTACTTGATTCTGTAAAAGTAATGCATTATATTAGCATTATTTGAGAAAGTAATACATTGAATTAAGCATTACTTTCATCATGTGAAACAGAATCATACAATACTGTAAACTCTATTTATTGTTAATACAGTACATAAAATGTGTGCTGAAACATGTAAATTTCACAAAAAAAAAATATTTCATAATGATAATATACAATTATTGACTTCAATGAGGTAGACATAAGGATTTATCTACCTGAAAAAGTGATAATTCACTGAGGCCGCTAGGCCGAGGTGAATATCACTTTTAAGGGTAGATAAATCCTTATGTCTACCGAGATTGAAGTCAATAACTGTCTTGTTATATGATTTTTCAACTTAGAATGAAAATTTTCTATTGTAACATTTGTTGTTGCAGTCAACCTTCAACCTAAGGACTTTCTAAAAAGTTTTATCAACTGTTATTAAAATATTTTAATGTAGTATTCTGCAATTTGAAATGTAGATTAATTCTCTGAATGTGGAATGTAAACTTTAATCAAAAAACTTTTTTTACATTTTGTTTATTCAAACAAAGATAAATGAACAAGCAAAAAATAACAAAACAGTTGTTAAAATACATGAAAGTTTTTAGTTTACCTGTTGGGATGTGAAACAGGAAATCATGTCAATTTCATGCAGCACATGCTAGTTTTATACTCATCATGCTATTTTTAGCTCTCTAGAGGGTGATATTGCAGAAGTGTCAAAAATATTAACTTCTGGAAACTAGTTTGAGCTGGATTTCATCCTATATCACCTTCTGAGCTAGTTCAGACCAGTTTTCAGGTAGACATAGAGATTTATGAAAACAAATTGGGCCAATCAGGAGACAGGATTCTCTCCAGTCATATAACAATTAAGTATATCACATGAACCATGGGTCACAGTGTACCCATTTTGCACTGAATTTTGGAATTTTTGAAAATTGGAGGAAATACATGTAACACTCAGAAATGATTTGTAACTGGATCAACACCAGCTCTTTTTTCAAGTGATCATATTTCGCTGAATGTTTTATCACTAGAAGAATCTCAATGATAGCTTTCAAAAAAGATTTTGTGGGAGGAAAATTATAAACAATTGAAGTGTCCTACCCTATTTCTCTTGACTGGATTATCAAATCAACAAGGCACTGGCTAATCTCTTTTATACATGTCAATTGATTTATGGCCCCAATATTTTACCAGGTAGCAAAACTGGTCCAAGACACACACTGGCAGTAGTCAAATGTCAAAAAGTGTGAACAGGACACTAGAGTGATAATTAACCTTTTTTCCAATAATTATATTTCGATCAAGACATTGTTTCTTTAATAACGGATTATTACAACATTAACACCACTTTAAAGCTCATTTATAAATAAAAGCATTTGACTTTTAGTGGAATAAAATATCTTTAAAACACTTCCTAGGTACATACTATTCCAGTACTTAAATTGGTTCGTCTGGTGATGTTAGTAACAATCTATTTATATAAAAACAACATTTACTCACAAGTTTCACATTTCATGTTGCATGTTCATAACAGTCTTTTACAAGAGCAAACTGAACAGTCTGTATCCAAATGATAAATTTCTGTTAGACAGTAATTCAAAGTAATGCAAGTAATGCAGTAATTTTTGACAAAAATAATGTGTCGAATTAACACTAAAGTAATGCAAAAACTGGTGAATTAATCATTACCTTGAGTAACTGGAAAAATAATGCATTATTAATGCATTAGCATTAACGATTAATTAGCCCCATGTCTGATGCCAACCATGTCTGACTGCATGAAATGAAAGTTAGGACTTGTGACAACCAGAGCATGTCAATGACTTATGATAGTTTAGAAAATCAGTTTTGAAAAGCGGGATTAAGCTTGAAATGTTATCAATGAAATCTCCATAAGTAATCAATGTGTTGCTAAATTACAGATCGGTTCCAGACATAACTCACTATCTTGAACTTAAAGATACCTTTTTAACAAAATCGATATTTTAAGAGTGAAAAATATATTTATAGGCTTGTACAATCGACGTCTACACACTGGTAAATGTATACGTCGATTTGGTGGTATCTACGCGTATTGCCGGTACTTCATAGACCGGAAGTGGTTTATATTAGTGTTAATACTATAAAGCAAATCATGCCGTATGCCTAAAAGACTATAGAATTAAATCATTTTAAGTATTCAGTACGTGAATGGCGATTTATGTAAGCATTTAGGAATATATTCGAGTACCGATCATCCAGATCGGTACTCGAATCTATTCCTAAATGCTTACATAAATCGCACTGTGCATGCCGAATACTTAAAATGATCTAATTCTATAGTCCTTTAGGCATATGGCATGTTTTTCTATATAGTATTAACACCAATATCTACCATTTCCGGTCTATGAAGTACCGGCAATACGCGTAAATACCACCAAATCGACGTATACATTTACCAGTGTGGTCTATTAGTGTCAACTGTAACGTAAAGCATAAACGAACAATTCCACCTAACAATTACACATGGAAGAAATCGGGGGAGGTTGAATTCCCAGGAGTCAATTAGCTACTAGAACAAAAACGATATATTTGTTTTTGTTCTATCCGTATTTGACATTGGGCGGATAGTGTCTACAGCATCAAACAACATAACGAGCATTGACACTTGGAAGAAAATGGGGGACGTTGATCTCCCAGGAGTCACATTTTACAGCAAGCTAAATTGCCAATTACCTCTGCAATCTATTCTTACATTATTTTCCTATTATGCCTACACACTAATATAACACTTGGTGCACGATGCTGGTGGGTTCATTTGACTAAAATAAGCCGTTATTTCATTAATGAGTCTTGCTGTTATAAATTAGTGCATGCGCAGATCCAGAAAGTTCTGTCATGGGGGGGGGGGGGGTCCAACTTTTTTTTTTACTTTTTTTTTAACTTGTTTCCTTGATGATGGGAAAGAGGAAACAAATGCCACTAAAAGCGCGAATGACGTTTCGCAGGCGGGCCGATGATGGCCCTACATTGAATGCTGGTTTGGTAGCTTTGTGATTTTTCAGGGGATCTGCGCCAGCATTGCTAAAAAAAACCTATATTTTTGTGATTTTTCAAGAGGGGGAATCCGGACCCCCTGTCCCCCTCTGGATCCGCGCATGTAGTATATGTGCAACAAATTCCTTGGTGACAACCTGGTGATCTGTTGCCTCAGCATACACATCAAAAGAAATGGAATACCGACAAAGTAATACCATCAATACAGGAACACTTTTTATTACAATTTTGGGAACAAGAAATGTGTATTACATTACCTAAATCAACTGACCGTAATGTGCACTCCCCTTGGTGAACGTAGATTAATCAGTATCTGGTGCCAGAAGGAATGTGTGGAAAGGAAATCTGACGGACAGACGGAAACACACAGTGCAGTAATTGTAGTGCACACCTGCGGGTCCTGCATAATTTCGATACCAAAAATAGTTAGTATGATCAGGAAATACCACAATCACAAACCGCAGACAAACCCTAGGCACCGCCTGAAGCGCCACACAGCAATCACAAGACACCAGGAAGACAATCCAAGCAAAGCAACCAGCTCTCTTTTCCCCATCAAGATGGTGGCAAAACTAGAGTGGACATGAAGTAACGTACAACAAAACATACAACAATTAAGACCGCTTTAACGGGAGTAACAATCAACAACGAATCAACAACACCGCCTTAGAACGGACAGCAACCCAAGCCACCGGGGGGCTTAAATGGATTCTACTGGCACCAAATCATTGCCCTATAATCTGCTGTTATTGAAGTTCAAATCTTTAAAATTGTTGTTATTGATGACTTCGATTTGTATATTTTTCAATTTAACATAAATTTTGTGATTTTCAGCAGTATTCTACGTTTGCAGGCTCGACACCGTGTTGCATACCAGTGGCTGGACAATGTTAAAATAAATAAGCATGAAACTTGATCCAAATATACCATGTGGTTCAAGAGTTCTGAGTTTTTTCACCAACTGACCACGACTGGCCAAACTGATGCTCTGCAAAGCCTCGTCCATCTAAAAAGGATGTTACGCATGCCAGTGGTTAGGCAATGCTGACATGCATAGGTATGCAAAATTTGGTCAAAATATACCATGTGGTTTAAGAGTTATTAGCATATTCACTAACTGGTAACGGATGGATATGCAGATGATTATAGTACACACATGTGGGTTATGCAATATCAACCTCTCAAGTCTGCACGAGAAGTGCATAATGTTAAATTTAACAGTGTGCAGTCTCCTTGAAATGTTGACGTCTCGTTTCTTCATTTAAGATAGAGCATGACAAAACATCCAATTGACTTGTGCATTCATTAAAATTTGAGCCACAACATGTGATTTCCAACAAGGTGGCATTTTGAACAGTGTAGACTCGGACGAGCATGTGCAGCCTCCTTTTAAGCTTAGAAACTCCAAATGATGTTTGGTCAGTAGCTTAACAGTCGTAGAATATTCAAACGACTAGCAAAGGGTCTGATCAGTCTGCGCATATGCGCAGGTTGGTCTGAGCCTTTACTAGTCGCACATACCACATTGTTGGAAATCTCGTGTCACGGCTAATTGATAATGAGATTAGTTGAAGAGCTGCCTTTTCGTAGAGGAGGAGTTTTAGCAGGAACTAATTGTTTGCTTTCTATTTATTTTGATAATTAGGATAGTTAAGTCCATATACCAATTACCTAAAACACTTTTGCGAACAGAGCAGACCAAGATCAGATAATTCTTGTAAGTGCTGTCTGATATGGGTCGTCTCTGTTTGCTCATGATTAAATATGATCTTACACCAGTGGCTCTAATAAGTAATATTTTGTTCTATGTACCAACGTGAAAGTTTATTTATATAATTATTCATAGTTGGTGGAGCTTAGCATGAATATTCATGAAGGAAAGGGTTAAACGACCAAGTATAACAAGGAATGTTGAACTACACATGAGTCTATATATCATCATCAGGAAGATTCATGTTTAGAAATACAACAGTAAAAGAGAACGGTATTCAAATTCGTTTGGCTAAAATAGTAGGATTGGCACATTTCAATTTCGCGTTGATCTGGTTCTGCACTGTTTGCATATGTCCCACAAATAAGATTCTATGCTTATATGAGTTTACTATATACATGCCTTTATATGTTTTAATGTTCAACTTGTGTCTTCAAAAATGCGCATAAAAATAAAAATGGATTAAAAGAAGTTCTAACCACGGCGATAAAGTGCATTTTATTTATGCATATCAGAGAAAATGCACTAAGATGTTTCTTTTATGTCAGCAGCTGCTATTCTCGTGTCTTGTTTTAAGTATACTGCCTTAAATTGCCCTGTGTCTAGCCAAATATAATCTTAGTTGTGTCATGTTGTAATAGTTGTGCCATTGCATGGCAAAACCAACGAACTTTTTCATAGTAGGCTTAATTATAGAGCATGAAATTGATCCTGCTATTACTGGAAACCAGTCAGCAAATATAACAGTATAATATCTTAGTAAAATCATGTTAATTACAGCCTTCCTTGCTAAATTCAAAGCCACATCGGTATAAATGCTGAGTCTAAAATAATTCGGAAAGTATGTGAAAGCAGGCATAAAGAAAACAAACACCACCCCTTACCATCCAATGGGAAATGGAATAGAAGAGAGATTCAACAAACTCTGTAAAATATTGTTAACTCTTAGGCACCAGATTGGTTCATGCTAGTAATGTACTGGTCAGGTTCAAGCTATTTTTAAGGGTTGTGCGCATCCGTTTTGCGACTGATCGTTGTTAACCTAAGTCACTAGAATTATGCAATCCATAATTATCAATTAAGTTTTCATGGATGTTTTGTAGTAACATTGTGGCATCTGAACCTGATCTCATATACTCCCTTTTCACACCTACCAGATCTGAGTTTAAACTCTTTAAATTATGAATGTCTTAAACGGAATCTTACAATTAATCAACCAGGCGTATCCATCCTAGTTATCGATGATTTAATTGCCAATGAAAGGAAACAAGCATTCTATGATCATACTGCTCCTTTAGTCTGATCTGGGACTATGTTGGTTGGGGATGTTTTTTCTTGGGTGAGAAAGTTGGTTTTGGAACCAGGAGAGTTAAGTAAGCTATATATAAATAGAAACACTATTT
Organism: Loripinus fragilis; assembly: GCA_964019695.1. Lineage (NCBI taxonomy): Eukaryota > Metazoa > Mollusca > Bivalvia > Lucinida > Lucinidae > Loripinus > Loripinus fragilis. The sequence goes on from OZ026518.1 coordinate 87,815,323, forward strand.
TATTCGTTGTCTCTACTGGGAAATCTGGTCTCTATTTAGAAATAATTACTGCTTCACAGAGATTGCAGTTTATGGTTTAAAGGCTGGCCAATTATGTAAGTAGAGTGTCAGTTAAGCGTGTTTAGACATGTGTCTAAGCCTCGTTCATATGCACAATATACGCCCCGGTGCAAATATACACCCGGGGTGTACATTTGCACCTGGGTTGTATTTTGGTCATGTAAACGGTGTTTTATTAAAATGCACCAGGGTGCTAATTTGCACCCGGGTGCGAATTTGCTTCACCTTTATAAGTGGTGCAAATACGGTGGAGCAAATTAGCACCCGGGTGCACATTTGCCCCTAGGTGCAAATTGCGCACATTAACGCAACTTGTTATTACATATGTACAATTTGTTCTTAGATTTGGATAAATAACCCATATTTTCTATATGAACATGTACATGTGTATGAAAATACACTATATAAATAGTCCCTTTATCAAACTTAAGGTCATGGCTTCTTTCTGTAGTCACTACTTCATCGGCTATGCCGGGTTGCCACGCAGAAAAACTGGAATTTCTGGTCCATGGGCTTCGAATGGCACGATTCTATTTCCGAACAATATCTCTTCCTAACCCCAGCAATAGAAATCAAAGTTTGCCAGAACCCTGACGCCATGCACGAGTCCAGGCTATCCGATGTACACATCACATCGGTGAAAAGGTTCCCCCTGCAAAATAACGGAGTACCACCCTTTACGATTCATGTAATCAACGTGATATTCAGACAGAGCAATAATTGAAATATGTCTACCCTCTATCTTACCCCCACAATTTGGGAATCCAAACCTCTTGTAGCCAATGATAACCTCGTTTAAGTCATTTCCCTTCGGAAACTTAACAGAGATTCAGAAGAGTTCGCCTGTCAGTTCGTCAACAATTGAAGACCAAATCCGTTTCACACATTCACAAGACGCTTATTTTGCTATTACGAAGAGGTTCTCAATTAACCAGCTCTGCGCAGTCCTAAGTCAAACTGTCACCAGCAGTTCAATTGAAACAACTTATCGCACACGCGCATTCCGTTGCAGCTATGCGCGCGCAGTTTATCGCAGAGCCCGTGACATTCGGAAGCCATGGGTCATCAGTACATGTATAAGTCTCAAGCACTACGTTCGTCCACCAGTCTTGGCCAGATAGTCATATATTTACTTAGTACTGCTGCAACAGCTTCTATAAGTGCCACTTATGCACTAATCATTTGTATCCACTGCTCCCCACCTACGGGGATGGGCGGGGATAATGATTTTCACTTTCCAGAGCCCTGGTATAAGCCCCGTCCTGTGGGGACAAGCTGATGGTAACAACCCTGCTCTTTGCCACACCCTACACAAGCAGGATAAGTGTCCCAATGTTATAACCCCCACACTTCCACGGCACTGCGGGGACAATCAAACGTAATTGTCAAGCACCTAACCACGGCTATTCCACGGTGTAGGTGGGGGCCGTGGATACAAATGACTGGTGTATTAACCTCTTTAAATAGTGTATGTAGACATAGACATAGACATAGAGATAGACATAGAAGATTTATTTTACGTCGAATATACATATAACAAGTAACATAAGCCCTGTAGGGCTTTTACTTCGACAAACAAATTTAAAGAGAACAATCATAGAACATATCACAGAGCATGCAAAGTAATATTATAAACATATATATACATTGTAAGACTGAAAAATAAACTTTGGGTTAAAAAAACAAAATTATTTAAAAAAGTTATATCTCTATAAAAAGGTTAAATAGGGGACTAAGAGACTAGTATACTAGAGTACAAGCAAGTAGCTCTAAAAGCAAGTAGCACTCAAAGGGTGAAATAAAAATTCTTCCCTTAAAGAATCAAGGGAAGAAAACAGTGCAGCAGAGTCTAAGTTGCAAAGTAATCACATCCTGTTGACATGTAGGGGCCCTAAAACGAAAAGGCGAAAAATAAAAGCAAGACTTTACTCAATGAGGTAGTCTTGACAGCGAAAATTTCTAAGGCACAAATGTACAAAAGGATGGGATAATAGAATCTAGAGCCGTGGCATGTGACCTCCAACAATGTGGCATTCCGACACGCGCAGACCCAGACCAGCCCGCCCCCCCCCCAGGCACAAAACCCAAACGACATCCAGGCAGCAGCCCAACAGTCACATAACACTCAAGCGACAAGCAAAGGCCCCGATCAGACTGCGCGCATGCGCAGGCTGATCTAAGGCTTTGCTGGTCGCACATACCCCACCGTCGGAAATCCCATGCACTGGCTCAGATAACATTTATCGTAAAAAGCAAAAAGCAAATAACAGCAAAGCGAAGCAAAGCAAAGCAAATCTAAAGCAGAAAGCAACAAATAAAAATAAATAAAACTAGGCACAACACAGAGGGCATCCACATCCAAGACCATCCCATCTCCGGAGCAGCCCTTGGAACTGCGGGTATGACTCTGCTACCCGCAAGTTATTTGGAAGACTGTTCCAGATCCGGGGAGCCTCGGACCTGAATGACCTCAGACCATACCTTGTGGTGTTTACTCTGGGAATCTCAGCCTTTCTCTCACCTCTGATATTATAAGTGGAGGTCTTAATGCTTATCATGTCTTGGATATATTCAGTTGATAGTTTATTTACTATTTTGAACACCTCACATGCCATTAGCTTAAGCCTTTTGACATGGAGGGGCTCAGTCTTAGTTTGGCTGAGTAATTTCTTGAGAGATGAGATGTAGTCGTTGTTTATAAATCTCAATGCTCTCTCTTGAACCTTCTCGAGTTTGTATGTACTGGCAATACTACAAAAGTGCCAAGCTAAGGGGCAATAACTAAAATTTGATGCTATAAAAGAGTTATATATGACCAATTTCCCCTGTTTAGTTAAAAATCTACCAAGTCTTTTTAAAACAGCTAGTTGTTTTGAAGCCTTTTTACAAATTTCAGTTACATGGTCATCAAATTTCAACATAAATCAATGTTTATACCAAGCAAACTAACATTATTCTCACATTTAATGTCAGTTTCGCCAATCCTGAAAGTTTCAATATTGTCGTAAGTTTTCTTACCAATACATATGGCTTGAAACTTGTCAGGATTGGCCTTCGTGGAATTTTCTTCAAACCAGGAAATTAGGTTCAGACTATCTGATTCTAAGACAGATTTTAAAAAGTTAAAATCTTTACGAATAAAAGAGACTGTATTGTCATCAGCATAGTTGTAAATGGTTGACCTTAAAACAAAATAAAATATATCATTTAAGAAAATGTTAAAGAGTAAGGGACCCGAAATGGATCCCTGGGGTACTCCTTTGAATAGTTTCTCCCAGGTACTGGTGAAGGTGCCTAGTCTAACCTGCTGAGACCTATCACTGAGGTAACTCTCAAGTAGCTCGACCGCCTCCTCTGATAATCCATAGGCTCTTAGTTTTGCAATCACGAGCCCATGGGGGAGGCAGTCGAACGCCTTAGAGAGATCCATCAGAATTGCGGCAACACATTCATGATTGTCCAGTGCTTTTCGCCAATCTTCGAAAAGTCTCAGCAGGGTGGACTGACATCCAAACCCTTTCCTAAAAGCAGCAAGAAAAGGATTAAAATAATTATCCATGAACGAAGATAACTGGTCGTGCATGCTGCGCTCAAATATTTTAGAAATTGTTGGTAAAACGCTAACAGGCCTATAGTTCTCCTTATTCAAGGGATCTTTTTTCTTGTATAAAGGTAGAACTTGAGCCTTTTTCATAAAATTCGGAAATTTGCATGTTTCAAAAGATTTGTTCACAAGATTTGCTATAGAACTGCTTATAGAAGACGAACAAGATTTGAGTATTTTTGCCGATATATTGTCAGCACCTGTCGCCTTTTTCACATTAAAGTTTGATATGATCTTATGAACATATTTCTCGCCTACTGGCTTAAAAGTAAATTTCTGTATAAATAAATAAAGCAAATAAAACCAAATGAGTTGCATTTTTCTCACATGACAATATCTTGAACTTAACACATCGAATTTCTCCATAAAGTAAAACTGAAACATTTGTGATATGTTTAAAGAGCAAATCCAATAACATATGAACACAATTTATTGACATATGAACGCTTCATAAGGGGGTGCAATTTGTGCATATAAACGAGGCTTAAGATCAGTAAAGCACGAGTACTGTTTCAGTAGTTCCCGAAGCAGGCTGCAATGTACTGACAGCACTGTTTAATCAACCCATCGGAACTGCCTCGGCCAATTCCGTGGAATTCCGTGGAATCAGACCTAGGATGTACATCAAGGAGCCTCAGATTTGGTCAGCTGAAGGAGGATGGTGAATAGACTACCTGGTGAACAGGATGGTGGACAGGCTAATGGTTGGGGGCATAGTGTTTCATAAACACAATTTCTATTTTTAAAAACGTTGATGCTTTACGTCCCTGTCAACTTTTTTCAGTCATGTTAGGAGGTTGTTTTCTGGTTAGACAATAAACCAAAGTATAATTAATGAGACAAACTCTACAAACAAATTGATTTTCATGTGTGTAAACAGATCGAGTTAAATTATGCAAAGATATGAATCTATATCTGCTGAATAAAGGGCAAAAATCAGTGAACACCATCCGAAATTTGTCAACAAACAAAACGGTTGAACAACAAACCTTCATGGTACAAAGCTGTATGTTACATTTGTCATGTTTTGTTGTCTAACAGAATTTACATGCCCTACAAAGCGGGCTACAAAGAGGAGTGCACATTCGGAAATTATGTTTCTTTTTTCTCAACCAAAACATATGTTGTGGGTACTCAAAAAACCGTCTCGTCGAGACGGTTCTTTTGAGTACCCAAAACACATGTTTAACTGATGGATAAGAAAATAAACGCAATTTTACGCTCAAAAAATTTGGCTTTTCTGTATTCATGAGAAATCATTGATATGGAGTTGACGAACTTTCTACGTCATGGATAGATGATTTGATTACCAATAGTTTATGATTTATGACTATAAAAAGAAACGTTTCTTTCAACATCACTAAATTAGCCAATTCATGAGACTTTGACACTCAGCGCATATGCGAGCAGCGAATGCACAGTTAAGACTGTGTAATTATTCAGCCTCGTCTGAGTGTTCGCCACTCGATATACAGAGTATAAAGGTAGGTGAAGGCTTAGTCCAATTATGAGACGACAAGTTCAATGTTTTTGGTGTTCCCATTACACGTGGTCCTGGTTTTTATGCCACACTAAACACCTTTTCAGTTATATCAGGACGTTTTCCAATCTTCCTGGATTAAACCAGTACTAAGCAGATGGCTAAAGTGTCTTGCTCAAGGAAACATCAAAGTATCTCCGCGAATCTCAAACTAGCGACACTTCGATCCTTAGTTTAACACTGAAGTACTGAGCCACCGCAGATGTTCGTAGTTCTTTAGTAAAACTCGAAAATTCGAACGCCCATTTTTCGAAACACTCGTTTATTCGAAAAAAAAATGGGATACACTGGATTGCGGTAAGAGGACCTATTTATGAACTACATGTATTTGAGGCGTTTCTTTTACGCACCAAAAACGCATGTTTTATAGAGAAAAACACTTATAATAATCATTTGGGGGGTTATATATTTTATGTCAACCTCCTTATAATTTGAACTTTCAATTTTTCAAATCAAAATTTCTAGTCCCTAGAACTTCGAGTTGACGAGATTCGTCTCTACTCGCCGAGCAAGAGATAGCTCGAAACTTTGTCAGCTGTAATGTAGCTTGGTGGTATATGACTTGCTTTGTATGTGCTCTAGTTTATCATACACTGGTACCAATGTTTGATCCTTTGTGTGTGACTTTATCAGTTACCTCTCATATTAACTGCATTGCTGCATGTTGCCTGATAAACATTGTCTATCTCACGACATGTGTCTTTATCAGGTGATGATGACGTTGCATTTTTGAATGACGTCGCTAATGACGCTGAATCAACAAAAAAAATCGAAAATTACGTCATAGGACTAATCGTAATAGTTTGAAGAGTGAAACAATGGGTAAAACTGATAAATAGAATACCAGGTTTGCGTCTTTCCATATCAAGTTTACCAGGCTCGGCTTTGAGAACGCTTGTTAAATCGCTCGGCAAGCCTCGCGATGTCAACAAGTATTCTCTATGTATTAGTTCCTTAACATAATCACTTTTTTTGTCATACTTTTTGTAGAAAGTCTTGTAGTTGACCAAGATGAGCGAGTCTGTATTAAACAAGAAATATCTTTAAAAAAAGATATTCGGCGGCTCTCAAATACTTACAATTTTAACACAACTAAGTGACGGGAGCGCAGTGGCTCAGTGGTAGAGTGCTTGACTCGAGACCGAAGGGCCGCGGGTTCGAGCCTCACCGGCGTCACTGCGTTGTGGTCCTTGAGCAAGACACATTTATCCTAGCTTAGTACTGGTTTAACCCAGGAAGACCCGTCCCGCATAACTGAAAGATTGTTGAGTGGACGTAAAGAATCAAATCAAACAAACAAAACAACTAAGTGACGAAATCCCCTTATACTCCCTGTCTTTGCATGCTGGAAAAGGATGTTCCGTCTAAAACCAGCGATTTTTGGAAGTTGTGCAATGTTTCTGGTCTCTGTTTTGCTTGGTGCTCTTTTCGCTGAGCGATATGCATCTGAATCGTTCCAAATTTTAGGCACTTCACCAGCAAAGGCTAGGGAACAATGTTATTAGTCCTAATGTTTTTAAGAAAACGGGAGATTTTGACGATAAATGTATGTACTGAAACAAACTGAAAACCCGGAAAAAAACATGCCATATTGTTGTTGTTGTTGTCACATAGGCTAGGTTCTGCCCGTCTCAGATCTCAACTTGGAGTAGTTTTCAAGTCTTAAATGGTTTACACTTTCACCACTCTATTTACATATTATGAATGTCTCTATTTACAGAAAAATGCTGATATACCAAATCGCTTTTGTGTGAGACTAACTCCTATAACCTTTCTATTTCCTGTGGCACCTCGCCATAGCCGGGGTCGGGGAATAAATACATGTAGACTCAAAAACTGATCGACTAGCTCCCAGTAAGCACGTAAAATCCGGCTACTCTCGGCCCGCCAGAAAAACACCACCCGAAAAGCGTTTTGCTGGCGGGCCTATAGTGGCCCGAGATTTGGTGCTGGCTGTTTGCAAGTTAGCCCCAGGAAGTTAGCCTTATATGATACATGTTCGTCTGACATACATGTAGTTAAAGATACTAGAGCTTGTGCTTGTCAACTTCCTAAAGGAAATAGCAAAATACGCTGATACATGTACAGCTGCGGAGGTTGATCCGAGTCTAAGTGTAGGAGTGTGGGTTGCGGGCACATTCAAATTGTAGGAAATGATGTGCCATTATTTACATTAAATATCCATCCCCATTATAACCTCTTTTTTTAAGATACATCTTTTTTCACAAAGATGTATCTTGTTAAGCGCTATTAATAGACATTATAACGTGGGGTTTTTTGCTGTCTATTTATAACGCACCATGTTGTCTGATTAAATAGAGACTCTGCCGATAGCTACACTGTCGTTGTAAGAACATGCATTTGCCGGTCAGAGCAAGCTTTGCATGTATTTACTCGCCTGAACCCCTAGGTTACTCTCTATTTCGCGATGAATTTTACGCCCTTGTATATAATGTAATGCATTAAATACACTTGTTATATTTGTTTTAGAAACAGACTAGACCTAATTCAGTATTTTTTTTTACAAATTTGTTTCTATGAGTCCCGGGACTCACTGGGCCAAAATTCTTTGCATCCCAAACTCGAAGTTCTGCATCCCATACGGGGTCCACTTTAAATTATAAATTTTGTGTATCCATACGAATCCAGCCATTCATAGAAGTCAATTTGGGAAGCAAAACACTGGCATACTTATTTATACTATAATAAAGATCAAACTTATTTACTTTGTCAAGTAAAATAAATAAAATATAAAAACCTACCTGACTTTCTTATGAATAAAAATTTCAGTTCCAGACAGTATATTTCCTTAATTTAATCATATTATCATCTTTTGCCAAGAGTCAGACTTTTGTCTCGCAGTTTTCATATATTTTTTAGAGCCCAGGTCATTAGCCCGTGTTCATCTAACTCTGCATGCCTACAAGTGTAGTGCTGGAAGTTACTGCATTTGAGCCTTTGGACATACCATATTAATTTTTCTTTTATCATCTGTGCACAGTACAATCTCCGTACTTCATGAGCCTGTAGTAATACTTTAACCATTCTATTGGTATTTGCTCGAAGCAGAGTGTTTAAACTTGCGGGTAAAACGCATTATACAAATGTTTCATATTGGATCAGTACTGGTTCATCGGCACTGGTTTTTACCAGTAGTCCGGTACTGGCTTTTACCGGTAAACTCCCCTACAGCGGGTTATATCTGAAAACACGTGTTTCCCAAGGGAAGTAATGATCGCTATACTGTTGGGGAGTTTTTTCAGTACCGGTTTTTACCAATATTATTCAAGACAGGGTGCGCAAGTTAAAAAAAAAAAATCACTCAAAACGAAAGTTGCAAATACTAAATGCAGACTTTTCACCACAATTTTGATGCATCCTGCGGGACTCTCATGGTTTAAAATCATGCGTCCTTTGTGAGAAGCATGCGTCTGAGACCCAGGACGCGCAGGTAAAAAAAATCACTGCATATTGTCGAAATTTATGAAACAGACTATAATCGTGTAACGCATTTGATACGGGGAAACCATAATGGCTTGAATAAAAAATACAAAGATTTGCTTTATATAATGCTGTTAAAGTCCTTTAGGATTTAGTGAGTTATCTTATATTGCACTTATTTACTATGTGCAATTAAGCAAGGCATGTAAAGAATGGTAGTAAAGCAAATTAGAAATGCTGTACAGCGGGAGTTGACCTATATTCAAGATCAATGTTCATTGTTAGGACTAGTGCACAGACTGGTTCTCGGCCATTTACATGGCAATTTTTAATTTAAATTGCATCTATAATAAGATCGCGTGGTCAGTCTATTATTAACCAATGAGGGCATTGTTTTCTAGCTGGTGTGATGAATATTACAATTTAAGAATACTTCTGATTGGCGAAAATTTACATAAAATTTAGGTTCAAAATGATAATAGAGCGTCGGCGAAGCCGCCGCAAAAAAGCATGAAAATGTCACTATGACACGGTACCACAGATCTAAGGTTCTCACAAATTGTGTCATTACCGCTTTGAAAGAACTAGATTTGTATAATCAATTTAATTAATTAGTCTCCTTAAATCTTTATTTAGATAGATGGCTGAATTCTCCGATTCTGTTTGATGATAAAGGAGATCATATCGACCAAATTAAGACGCACAATGAACAAACATTCACCGAGACAAATGAGACATCGCAAGGCGGAACCAACAAAACGATCACTGCACCCAATAAAAGCTTAGCTTAGGGTGGGCAGCACAGTCTGATTAGAGTCTTTCCTGTGAGATGAAAGCACACATGAGACGCGACATGTGATTTCCAACAATGTGGCATTTTGACAAGTGTAGACTTAGACGAGCCTTTGCAGCCTCCTTTTAATCTAAGAAACTCACAATCATGTTCAGACAGTAGCTTAACACTCATAGAATATTCAAGCGGCTAGCAAAGGCTCTGATCAGCCTGCGCTTATGCGCAGGCTGATCTGAGGCTTTGCTGGTCACACATACCACATTGTTGGTAATCCCATGCCACGGCTCAAATGTATTAAATCTTGAGTAGTCTTTGAGTGAACAGACACAGTAGTAATGTTTAAAGGTCCTGGTACCCAAAGTGTCGTCCATTTCAGGCTTAAAAGTCCTGGTACCCAAAGTGCCATTTATTTCAGGCCTAAAAGTCCTGGTATTCATAGTGTCGTCTATTTCAGGCTTAAAAGTCCTGGTACTCATAGTGCCGTCTATTTCAGGCTTAAAAGTCCTGGTACCCATAGTGCCGTCTATTTCAGGCTTAAAGGTCCTGGTACCCATAGTTCCTTCTATTTCAGGCTTTAAAGGCCTTGTACCCATAGTGCCGTCCATTTCAGGCTTAAAAGTCCTGATACCCATAGTGCCGTCTATTTCAGGCTTAAAAGTCCTGGTACCCAAAGTGCCGTCTATTTCAGGCTTAAAAGTCCTGGTACCCATAGTACCGTCTATTTAAGGCTTAAAAGTCCTGGTACCCAAAGTACCGTCTATTTCAGGCTAAAAGTCCTGGTACCCATAGTGCCATCTAGTTCAGGCTTAAAAGTACTGGTACCCATAGTGCCATCTAGTTCAGGCTTAAAAGTACTGGTACCCATAGTGCCGTCTATTTCAGGCTTAAAAGTCCTGGTATTCATAGAGCCGTCTAGGTCAAGCTTAAAAGTCCTGGTACCCATAGTGCCGTCTATTTCAAGCTAAAAGTACTGGTATTCATAGTGCCGTCTAGTTCAGGCTTAAAAGCCCTGGTACCCATAGTGCCGTCTATTTCAGGCTAAAAGTACTGGTATTCATAGTGCCGTATAGTTCAGACTAAAAAGTACTGGTACCCATAGTGCCGTCTGGTTCAGGCTTAAAAGTCCTGGTATTCATAGAGCCGTCTGGTTCAGGCTTAAAAGTCCTGTTATTCATAGTGTCGTCTGGTTCAGGTTTAAAAGTCCTGGTACCCATAGTGCCGTCTGGTTCAGGCTTAAAAGTCCGGGTACTCATAGTGCCGTCTAGTTCAGACTTAAAAGTATTGGTACCCAAAGTGCCGTCTGGTTCAGGCTTAAAAGTCCTGATATTCATAGTGCCGTCTGGTTCAGACTTAAAAGTCCTGGTGCCCATAGTGCCGTCTGGTTCAGGCTTAAAAGTCCTGGTATTCATCTTCGATGAGTGTATGGTAGTTTCGTTGCCGACTCAAAGACAACACCAAATGAACCGTCTGTCATGTACAGTCTCAAAGTCTTCGGTTTCATAGCCTCATGCCGACTCAAAGCAAAAGAGTCAGTGAACTGCATTCAAAAGAGTCGATTCTTTAGGTGAATTGCCAATGTAATGTCATCAAAATTGTGACAGTGATGTGTATTGTCGCTGAACTGGTATGTTCAAGATTAATACAAATAGTAGTAACTTTGAAATCATCGGGGAATAAGCACTCATCAAAAACAAAAGAACTACATTTTGTTAATAAAAACAACAACAGAGTAACCGCTGGGTATTTGACCCGAAATCGTTGAATATTGATCGTACCGCCGGAAATAGATATGGAGCTAGAAAAAAGCCATCGAAAATGGTTATCATTTTTCTTATTTCTTCAATTCGGCGCTTCCAATAAGTACACGCAAAATATATATACTGGCCAAAAGCTCTAACCGGCCACCTCTTCAAACCCTAAAATAACATGACTACTCTTTTTGTATCCCGAAATAGTCAGGCGTGTCATTTTTATTCGTATACTATTCTGTTATATTGCCTTTTACTCAAGAATTTAAAAAATAAGACACTTTTACAACCACTATTACAAATGTGCAAGCTTGTTGCGTCATTGCCCAAGATCTAGAATTATGTCGGTCTTCCTAGAACTTAACTACAGAAATACATCAACTTCAATGCAACTCTTGAATACTCCTTAACAACATTGTTAGCTTCAACCTTTAAGGAAATGATTGTGAATTATTTTGAGACAAGTGGAGAATGTGCTACTAAATTAGGAATGGTCTGTCTTGATTCTGGCATCTTATTTACGTCATCAAAAATTGCGCTTATCGGGAAAGCTTCCCTCTGCCCTGCCCTCAGATTTCTTAGTTTTGTACCGATGGAATTTCCCAAAAAGTTTGATACAGAAAAGTCAGGATGGTCCATTATAAAAATTGAGGGGTCACAGGTTATAATTTAATAAAAAAAATTATATCGTATTTTTTCTCTGAAGATCGATTTTGTCTAAGCAAACAGTGGAGACCCTGATGAAATACTGCACAACGCGGCATTCCATCCGGCAGTACCCTACACCACCAAAATAACATTTTTCTCGGTCATCTCCCATAAGCATTGGTACTACTCCTACATACTTATAATACTAACATACACACTCATAGACACTGCCACAGCATCAGTAAGGGTTAAAGTAGTTTGTGTTTTAACAACAACAGAATATAGGGCGAAGATTTGGCGCCAGTAAAATGCATTTAAGCCCCCCCCCCCCCCGATTGCTTAGGCTGCTGTCCGTTCTAAGGCGGTGGATCTGTTGTTGTTGATTCCTTGTTTTATGTATCTCCCATTGTTTGTGGGGGTTCTGTGTTTGGTCTTTGTTTTGTTATGCATTACTTAGTGTCCTTTCTAGTTTTGCAATCATCTTGATGGGAAAGAGAGAGCCGGTTGCTACTGTTGTCTTACTCCTCCGTTGGTGCCCTGATTAGAATGTAGGCCCCAGTGACAACACGATTAGTTTGAGTTTCAATTTGGCAGCAGTGTGGCACACACAATTCAAAATGGAGGAATTTTAAAATTTGACGTAAGCTATGTTTTTATGTCGCAGTTGTACGAAAAAATATCATGTTGACTCTGATTAATTCCAGCATATCATTGGCCTTAAACGAGATACTGACCCCAAAGTTGTGCTCACGGAAAACAATGAATTTAAATCCAACAACATCCTTCAAAATTCGACTGATATTTACTTGTATTTTGTACCTGATCAAAAGCTCTGATCAGACTGCGCAGGTTGGTCTGAGCATTTGCTGTTCTTGTTATATCTCCCAACCCCCTACACCACCAAATTAGTATTTTGCTCGGCCTTCTCCCATTAGCATTGGTACTACTCGTACTTAACTTATCATACTAACATACACACTCATAGACAGTGCCACATCAGCAATTAAGGTTAAAGTAATTCATGCACTATGTGTAAGATGAGACAATAAGCCTATCTGAATCAATACAAAATAGGTCTCAACGTGAGAAAGCCTGTCAGGGTTTCCGACCAAGTATAACTCAAACTAGTCTACTCTGCTACAGAGAGTAGCTAAAGCTTTGAAACATGGCATGTTGTAAGTAGGCTATTATACTTTCCACTGAGAGCGAGATCAGACCGCACATACGCAGTCTGGTCGCGCCTTTGTTATTCATATGGAACACAGTTAGGTTTTCTCGCACCAGCGCTAATTTGTATTTGAGAAGATTTATCTTTGTCGCAGAATTTCTTTCATAGTATAATGTCATGTCATGACTTGATAACAAAATCGATACCCTCGGTGGGCAAATTGCTTTAATAAAAAAGATACCAATTTACTTCTGCCATGTGGGCTTATTCCCATTCTGGACACATTTCTGATGGCAGTGCGACATTTAAATGTCAGCCTTCACTTTCCCATATGTAAAGAAAACTGCTTAAATGAACAGGTTTACTTAAGCGAACCCATAATATCCATCAGCTTTTAGAGGTTAATCCAACATAGGACATTTATTCTATAGATTCAATGCTTAATATTTACTCGGTTGTGCAAATGGTAAGGACAGTGTCTAGCTCACACATATATGCAGGCTGCTTTAATATCTAGGCAGATGAAGTCATGTTGTTTTGCTTTAATGGGTCGTATTTAATAACATTGGTTAACAGCCCGCTACTCCCGCGCAATAATGAATACGACAAAAAAGTAAAATCACGATCAATACCGAATATATTTAGACTGGTTCTCAGTTGTCAATTTTTCTCTAATGCCTGTAATATTTGCAAAGGAACAAATTGAAGTTGAGTAAAGAACCAATCTGTTTTCTGTTGTTACTTTTTAAGCTAATAATGAACCTTGCTTTCATTTCTTTAACTAGATTATTAGACAAAAAACTCAATCTTATAACAACAAACCGCCCCGTTGATCAGAGAAGCTTAATCGAATTGTCATGAGATTGATTTGTAGTCACGGATTATTGGTACTTGGTTATGAATAGTGATTACGTCATTAACAGAATTACAGAAACAAACTGGCATACGTGTAAAGGTATAGTCAACAATCAAATTGAATCAAAGCGCAGCTGAATGTACAAACAGAAGTCAAATGATGTAGGGATTCACATTTTCAGATTCATAAAGATTTTATAATTCTTAACTCTTTCCAAATCTTGCTGGGGGCTTCCAAATTCATACAACGCCCATCGCAGAGAAACATTCAAATCTAATAAACTAACTGTGAACACTGATGAAATAAGGAAACAGGGCTCATAACCCACACACAACCAGAGTTAACCCTTTGTATACTAATGGATTCTCCTTTCAGTGTTAAGATAATAAACTTGTGATAGTCCATTGCGCATATCTAGGGGTGTCAGGTTATAATTTTCAGTACAATACTGCATAATTTTGTCTGAAGATCTGTTTTTACCTTAACAAACAGTGTAGGCCCCTGATAAAATGCAGCATTATGCTGAATTTTATCTGGGTCTTCACTGTTTGCAAAAGTACTCGTTAAGGGGTTTCCCAAATACAAAGGGTTAAAGAAAACCACAAACTGAGCTTCGGTTGGCCCAGACAAAGTTAAGCATCATTTCAATAGGCGTCACTAATTCACCGATGAATTTTAATGTGGGATCGTCATTGAACCTCTATTGTGCAATTAACCCTATTATGCCAAATGGATTTTCCAATCCATTTCAAATTTAAGGGTTCTTTGGTGGTATTTTTCATTTTTATTAAAATTTTAAAGGAAACTTCTGATTGCAAACAGTGGAGAACCTGATCAGATGCCTTGTTTTGCGGCATCTGATCTGGTTTTGCACTGTTTACCGATGTCCCACAAAAAGGGCGCTAGGCTTATATGGGTTAAGAAGAAACCAAAGCTATCAAATTGTGATTTACATATAGAAAGGCGTTTCTATGATTTCTTTTTACTGTATACACTATATAATATATGATACTGGCTCTGATAATAGTCTTTTAATGTATAAAATCTACTGGTTCTCATATGTAAAGGGTGTTAAGAAAGTTTGCTCCGCAATAAAATTATGTTCCTATTAATATCGTTATAATGTGTCCTTATGACATAAATTTCACTGGGATTCTTTAAAGTCGAAACACTTGATAAGAAATAAACAACGGGATGTCTAAACAAATATTTTGTTATGGAAAAAATGATCTTCGAAATTAAGTACCCTCTGTAATTTTGGCTCGATGAGCAAATGGGGGTATATTAAAAAGAACCATTGTCATACAATGGCCATAGTGATATGAATATTTCCTAATTGGTTAAGACACCCTTAATGGAGTTTTTATTAATCTTATATAAACCTTTAGTTCATTTACTTATACGCAAGGCTGTAGACAATACAATACAATACAATATATTTATTCAGCATTAAACATATAACAATGTTTATAGCCTACACATTAACATATAAATTAATATAGTGAAAACAGCAACAATTTTCCTGAGGAGCATCTAGCATTTCTTCTGATATGTTTAGTGAATTAACATGCAAGCAGTCCGGATCCAAACCAGGTCCGACAGAGCGTCTGCCTTGATCTGGATTCACTCTGTTTGACACCCAACGCATTATAATGCTGTTTTATACTTCATGACTAATCACAAAGCTGACTTATAAAACAACCGTCCAAAATATTAAAAAAAATGTCACATTTTTGGAAAATATAAGATTTTTCCAGAACGATTGAAAGACACTACCCAAAGTAAATATAATTTTGTGGAGACATCCAATGTCAGACACGATGCCAAATGCTATAGAATATCACAAGGCATAACAGGCTCATGGAAAATGCATTTTTTCAGCAATATTTCCTTTTTAAAAGATTCGAAATTATATGATGAACAGCGGAACGAACTCTCTTAACACCCTTTATCTTTTCAATGTATACATCGAATCATCATATAATACTGTCTCTGATGTGACCTACTACAGAATAGTTTTCAAATCAACATCATATTTAACAATAAAACCTGAGCACTTGTGATAGAAATTAGAATTTGCTATTGGAAGTTGATGATTTCGATAGCCTAGGTGAAGTAATTTAGCAGTCAAACATTTATATATGAGCCGGTGCATGAGATTTCCAACAATGTGCTATGTGCTACCAGCAAAGCCTCAGATCAGCCTGCACATACGCGCAGTCTGTTCAGAGCCTTTGCTTGTCGCTTGAGTATTCTATTATTGTAAAGCTACTAACTGAACATTATTTGGGGATTCTAAGCTTTAAAGGAGGCTGCACAGGCTCGTGTGACTCTACACATGTCAAAATGCCACATTGTTGGAAATCTCATGCACAAGCTCATATTTCTTTGTATATTAAGTCACTTCCACAGGAACGCTACATCACAGAGCGAATAAGTTGTGACAAATATACACCAAAAAGATGCAACGAACATCCCCATATAGAAAACGAAATATCAATAATTTCAAAATCAAAATAAATTCGTTTATCAAATTATTTAGATAAAACAATGCCATTTTATGGACATGTCCAACACTGAAATTTAGTCTTAAGTATCAAACACATTAGGTTCCCTTTATTTAATTGAAGTGTAGCACAATATCCATATGTTCAGAAAGATTGTCAATGTTTTAAAAAAAAAGACATCTCTATATTTGATTCAATAAGGTTGAACGCTTCAATAAAAGCAGCTGGATCATTGTCAGATAGACCCAACTTCTAACAGAATAAAACAAATCTGCAGCAAATGGAGAACAAACGTAACCAATGGAATACATACAACTTGTCTATACAATTATAAGCAATAAGTTTGTGATGCTCACCATTATCTTTTGGACAATATATTTATATGAATCGGCTCAAAATTGTTTCGGCAAATTGTAGATAGCCCAATTGGTACTAATTATGCTCCTCTTATGGATTTGTTTTTTATTTGTTATGAAAAAGACTTCATGTTGTCTTTTTCTGGCAATAATCAAGCTGATGTTGTCGAAGCATTCAACTCTACCTCAAAATATCTAGATGACTAAATCTTATTTTGAACAAATGGTTGAACTTCAGGTAAAACGGCAAATTCCTTTAATACTAAAGCCCCCTTTTTGGACATAGTTTCATCCAAAATATATGATAAACGGGATGATTTTAATTTTGAAAATAGATTATTTACCATTTCTTGATGGGGAAGTTCCTCGCTCCCCTTCCTATGGTGGATACATTTCGCAGCTTGTTCGTTTTGTTAGAGTATGTTCTAATGTTGGTGACTTCAATTCTGACTTCTTAATTATTAAACCAAGATTATCGAGACCATAAACTTTGTAAAGCTTTTTCTAAATTTTATCACAGGCGCTAAAGTTTGATTGTTAAATGCAATATTGGTAAAAAAAAACTCTTCTGCAATACAACATATCTGAGCAGTTATTTTATCTTGATTCAGTTTATTATAAAAGAATTGTTTGAAAACCTAATTTTAGTGATCAATTTGAAAATATAATTAAACGTTATAAAACAATTGGGAGACAGCATGTATATCATAGAACAGTATGCATGCCTGGTTGTAAACCTAATCAGGGTTTATAGCTATGGTTCCTTCCTTAATTGCGCGACATTGGATCAGGCCTCAGACTTAATGACGGCACTTACGTAAAGCTTTAATATGTTGGTTGGTTCTTCATGCTTGTCTTTAGCTGCACCCACCGTGGCTTAACTTGAGGTTTTCTTTAGGACTCACAGATAGCCAGAGCTAAAGAAAACCTCAAGTTAAGCTACGGTGGCTGCAGCTAAATGCACCAACCAGTCTCGGAGCATAATTAGTACCCATTGGGTATGCAATACTTAGTGTCCTTTCTAGTTTTGCAATCATCTTGATGAGGACGAGAAAGCTAGTTGCTTTGCTTTAATTGACCGTTAGTGTTATGTGGCTCTTCCTCGCGTTGCCGTGGGTTGATCTGCTGTGTGTGCATGTGGTATTTCTTAAAAATATATACTAACTTAGTTCTGTAAACCATTGCATTTTATCTGTATAATGTTTGTAGTTATAAGAATTGGTTGACCTCAGACGCTTTATTGTTGTTGATACTTTTGTTGTTCTACATGCACATTAACATATACT
>OZ026518.1:87833352-87862139 GCA_964019695.1 Loripinus fragilis
GGTAGATTAAAGATTGGTATAAAGTTACATTAAATACTATTCATTATAAGTATATGTAATCAGCTGCTGTTTAGAGAGACTGTCTCTGAATATACCTTTATACTGCCATTTTAATTGCGTATGCAGATTTTGGTGCATTTCTTTACTTTTTGCTTAGCTTAGAGAGACTGTCTCTGAATCATTCTTTATACTGACATTTTATTTGCGTATGCAGATTTTGATGCATTTCTTTGTTTTTTGCTAAGCTTTTAAATACACTTTTAAATTAGTTATCTACAGCACAGTTTTCATTGTTTAAGGAATGAAACTGTTAATTGAATCAATATTGTACTTCTAGTCATTTGCTTAAGCAATGGACATTTTATAAGCAAATGGTTTATTAAGAAAGCAAATGGTATATTATGAACAAGTGTTTCCATTTAATGGAAAAAATAAGTGATAATGGTGGATTTTACATGATAATAATCACATGTCATATGATCCAAGGGAACAGGTCAATTTAAATTTATAGAACTTTATCCGCCAGAATAAGGCCAGACCACTTTTGGCATT
This sequence comes from Loripinus fragilis, assembly GCA_964019695.1. Lineage (NCBI taxonomy): Eukaryota > Metazoa > Mollusca > Bivalvia > Lucinida > Lucinidae > Loripinus > Loripinus fragilis. The sequence goes on from OZ026518.1 coordinate 87,833,905, forward strand.
CAAGTTGACGGAAAACAAATTTTACAATATATTCTTTTAGAATGTTGGATGGAAAAGTAAATATTTAAAGTAAAAAGTGCAGTCATGAAATCTTGCTTATTAGTAGTTTTAGCAATCAATGTTAAAATAGCTTATGCTCAATTGTGATATGACAAATTAGATTAACGCGTTATATGGATATTAATAATTAGAATGAGATGCAAACACACCAGGGTATTGATTCAAGACACATGTAAAAAGTCAGCTATTCTGACAAAAAAGTATTGAGCTCTCTTACTCAGTATAAACATTGTTACCAATGATAAACTTACATACCATGTAAGCAAAGTATTCATTATTTTCACACTGGTCAATGTAAACGCACCGGTGGTTGCTACAACGAGCTGGTGGTTGCATTTTTCAGCACAGGTGGTGGCGTCAAAGGTAAAAAAATCTATACCCGTTGACTTTATGATTTATTTATCAACTTGCATTTATTTTATTTGTGATGACACCTGGCGCACGGACCACCGGTAACATTGCAGTTTATGGCTCTGTCAAGCAATTGGTGATTTAATTCAAGGTTTGGACTGCAAATCCAACAAAGTTCTGGAGTTTGCCGTGACAGGTGCTTTTTTCTAGTGTTACTGCCTAAATCGAGTGAAATCTGCATGTCTAAGCGCAGCTGTTGTCATATTCCCATGAAATAACATCCAAAAACGATTACTATTTTGTATTTTTTTCCTTGGTAAACTAGCAAGTGTTTATTGAGGAATTTTATTACAACGCACTGGGAGCATTTTTGACGCATTGATACAACGCACTGATGGTTGCACAGAAGCCCTGTGGTTGCAGCCGGTGCAGACTCACCACATCATTCGCTGTTCACATAAACGTTACAACAATCACCATTTTCATATAGCACATGATATTTCGATACTGTGAAGATTGCTCAGGCGAACCTTTGCAAACGTGCAGACTCCCAAGAGCCTTTGCTGCCAGCACAAGAGATCTTGATATTTATTACATTGTCCAGTGACTGCCTGCGCAAATGTGCAGACTCACCAGAGTCGTTGCTGGCGTGAATAGCCAAAATCGCCATTTAAGGCAGCACAGGAGATTTTGTACAGTGACGAAGGCTAAGGTAAGCCTGTGCAAATGTGCAGACTCGCCAGATCCTTCGCTGCTTGCACAAAATGGCATTCAATCGCCATTTGAGTCACCACATGAGAATTTTGAACTGTTACGAAGGCTCAGACTAGACCAAGCAAATGTGCAGACTCGCCAAAGCCATCGCTGTTCACATGAATGAAACCCCAAAATAGTAAGTATCACAATCACAAACTGCAGACAACCCCATGGCACTGAGAGGAATAGCCACACAACAATCACGAGACACCAGGAAGGCAAACTAAGCAAAGCAGCCAGCTCTCTCTTCCCCATCAAGATTATCGCAAAACAAGATAGGACATAAAGTAACAAAATATAGAACAATTACAGAATCCTGTAATGGGAGTAACAATCAACAACGAATCAACAACAACAGAATCACCACCTTAGAACAGACAGCAGCCTATATCTCTAGGGTGCTAAAATTGCATTTTACTGGTACCAAATCTACGCCCTAGAATCTGCTGTTGTTGAAGCACAAAAATTTTAAGCTCGCATGGAGGCTTATTAACTATTGTAATGTATCATAACGGACAAACAATCTCATTAGATTAAAAGTTTTGGGGCCAATCTGAAAAATAGGCGGAAACAGTCTCAAAGTGCGAACAGGGCTAGCTCTGGAGCGTCTCTGGTGAGGCTACACATTTGCAGAGTCACGCTTGAGCCTTCATCAGTGTACAAAAACCACAAAATCTATGCCTTTTGACTGTATGATTTTTTATAAGCTTGCATTTATTTTACTTTTGATGACCAAATGCGCAAAAACCGTCAGAAACAATGCAGTTTATGGCTCTGTCATGCAATTGGCGTTTTAATTCATGGTTTGACCGACAAATCCGATACAGTTGTGGAGTTTGACAGTAACAGGTGCTTTTTTCTATTGTGACTGCCAAACTTCAGGAAATTCTGCATGTCTAAGCACAGCTGCAGCTATGTTATCATAGTCCCATGAAATAACATCCAAAAACGATTACTACTCTCTATTTTTCTATGCAGAGAAAGCCCTGGCGAGTCTGTACATTTGCACAGGCTCACCTGAGTCTTCGTCCTGGTACTCAAATATCATGTGCTGGCTCAAATAACGATTTATGTACCGTTTATAAGAACAGTGAATGCTGTGGTGAGGCTGCACCAGCAACCATGGCACATCTAGGCAACCATCAGTGTGTTGTATCAATGCGTCAAAAAATGCTCCCAGTGCGTTTTTATCAAATTCCTCAATAAAACGTTAGCTAGTTAACCAAGAAAAAAGATACAAACTGGTAATCGTTATTTGGATGTTATTACATGTAAATATGATAACAGCTGCGCTTAGACATGGATATTCTCCTCAATTTAGGCAGTAACACTAGAAAAAAGCACCTGTCACGGCAAAACTCCAAAAAATTGTTGGATTTGCAGTCTTAACCATAAATTAAATCACCAATTGCTTAACAGAGCCATAAACTGCAATGTTACCGGTGGTCTGTGCGCCAGGTGTCATCACAAATAAAATAAATGCAAGTTTATAAATAAATAATAAAGTCAACAAGTATAGATTTTTTTACCTTTTACGCCACCACTTGTGCTGAAAAATGCAACCACCAGCTCGTTGTAGCAACCACCAGTGCGTTTACACTGACCAGTGTGATTTTGGTGATAAGTATCTATGCATGTCTTTTTATTAAATCATCTCCAAAACATTTTTCTTTTTCATTGAAAAGGATATCATAAAGTTCAGATGTTGACAGCAGTGTCTCTTGCATGTGTGTATGATATAGTATACCAAATATTGCACCCTTATATCAGATTTGTTTTTGACAGTAGCAAACGTATGAAAATTGTTGCCTTTAGATGAAAAATAAATGTTGATCTCGTTTATTGTAATTTATAAAGCGCTCAAATAAAGATATGACCAGCACGTGAGATTTTGGTAATGATCACATGTTGGCAAATGCCTCAATCGATTGCTCATTCTGATGTGGTGGAGCTAGTTGAATTAATGCTGGTCCTAGTCTTCATTTGTATCCCTACTTTGTGTTTGCAGACAGCAAAAGCTCTGGCAAGTCTGCACATTTACACAGGCTTGCCTGAGACCTCATTTCCTGACACTGGTACCAAAAACAAATGTCCAGGCTCATTTGGTTATTCTTTGTTACTAGTTATAATCTATTTAGCCTGATTAAAACACCCAAAGGATTAATATGATGTAATGTAATGTAACTGATCATGTTCCCATTTGGCATGCAAAGTAACAAATTTAATGTAAAACAAACTACTGTGACTGTTAGACTAAGTCTTACTGACAGAAAGAATTCAAATAAAATATTCCAATAAGTTATTGAACTCCTTTCATTTATTAGTGTCTACAATACAATACAATGCAAGGGAGCTTTTCTAAATATTAGCCTATCTCTTTTAAATATATGACTAAAATGAACCTTTAGAACAAATGCTGCCCTAGCTAGCTGTTTTAATGTAGAAACGGGCAAAACAGATGATAAATGTAATATTCTCCTCATATAAGATTCAGAGAGATAAATGATTAAGAAACATGATTTGATCATTAAAATAATTAGTTTCTATAAGTGATGTTTACATATTTGATAAAACACTCTTACATTAAATAGCATTTTCTGTGCTTTGAGTTCAAGTTTCGTCCGTTTCATCGCCCTTGCTTTTGTCAGAGATAAATCTCACTAATATTTTATGTTAAAAGACAATATTCATTATCTTTTCTTACTATTGAAGCCGCCTAAAATGGCAGTACTTTACATCCCTTAGCAGTTCAAACTCATAATTATTAGACTAAATTAATGTATTATAAAGAAACTAACATATGTAGTAGTAATAAAAGGAACCTAAATGAGCTAAAATTATACTGGTAGCCATTTACGTTCAATAACAAGATAATACTGATATGTAAGAATGAGGAAATATTTGATATTTACACAATCCCCTAGGAGGTATTTTGGCAGCCTATGGTCTAGTGATAGCACATGGCTATATAGTAGTATATTTGAAAGAAAGTAACGTACGCATATATAACTGCAATGTAATAGGTATAGGTTGTTTTAACGCATACTGGTTATTTGCAACATTTGCTTAATTATACCCATTTATTTTCTTTAGAAAAAAACGGGTATATTAATTTCGTACAAAGTCAGTCCGTCGTCCGTGTGCGTGTGTGCGTTATTATGTACGTACGTACGTCCCTCAAGTTTCTTGTAAATGGATCTCCTCCTAAAACGTTAGATGTTGGAACTTCAAACTTTGCAGGCGAATAGGTCAAATGATGTAGAGTGTACTGAGCAACATTGTGTTTAACATTGATCCCAATGTGAAGGTCATCAAAGATCGAATAAGGTATTTTCTTGTAAATGCATCTTCTCCTTAGCGGCTGGCGGTTGGACGTAGCTCCTCAAGGCTAATAACAAAGGTTGAATAATGTATTTTCTTGTAAATGCATCTCCTCCTTAAAGGTTAGGTGTAGCAACCTCAAACCTTGCAGGTGAATAGGCAACATGATGTAGAGGGTAGTGAACAACATTTGTGTGACATTGTCCCCAAGGTCAAAGGTCAAATAATGAACTTTCTTGTAAATGCATCTTCTAAACTGTTGGACGAAGCAACTTCAAATTTTGCAGGTGCATAGTTCATATGAATTGGATGGCACTGGACAACTGTTTGTGTAACCTTGACCCCAAGATAAAGGACATATAATGTATTTTCTTGTAAAGGCTTCTTCTCCTAAACCATTGGACATAGCAACTTCAAAATTCACATGTGCATAGTTCATATTATGTAGAAGGTTCAGAGCTACAATTTGTGTCACCATGATCCCAAGGTAAAGGTAATAGGTAAAAAAGCGGGTATTTGCAATGGTGTACCAACGACTTCTGCTCTAGTTGGTTTTAAGAAAATCAGCATGTGGATAAATAAGAATTTATAGCTTTGTATTTGCACAATAGGATTTGAAGCTGTTATAAGGTAACAAAGTTAGCGTGGCTGTTACACGGTTATTAATGTCCCAACTGCCAGATGGCCAACATGTGTCATGTTTCATCTTATATAATGTAGTTTCACAAAATCATTGTGTACAAAATTCCCCTTGAGTTTGTGTGTGGGGTCTATTAGCAGCTAGCTCGTGGTCTAGATACTGATGTGTAGGAAATTACCAAGTAAATATTGTTTAGAAGAAAAAATAGAAATGCTGAAAAATATCTGCAGACGGCAAAAAATTGCGAGAGATCACACAGCATGCAAAGAGTTAACTGGTCAATGTAAACGCACCGGTGGTTGCTACAACGAGCCGGTGGTTGCATTTTTCAGCACCGGTGGTGGCGTCAAAGGTAAAATAATCTATACCTGTTGACTTTATTATTTATTTATACACTTGCATTTATTTTATTTGTGATGACACCTGGCGCACAGACCACCGGTAACATTGCAGTTTATGGCTCTGTCAAGCAATTGGTGATATAATTCATGGTTTGGACTGCAAATCCAACACAGTTCTGGAGTTTTGCCGTGACAGGTGCTTTTTTCTAGTGTAACTGCCTAAATCGAGTGAAATCTGCATGTCTAAGCACAGCTGTTGTCATATTCCCATGAAATAACATCCAAAAAACGATTACTACTTTGGTTTTTTTCTTGGTAAACTAGCAAAGGTTTTATTGAGGAATTATTATTACAACGCACTGGGAGCATTTTTGACGCATTGATACAACGCACTGATGGTTGCACAGAATTCCTGTGGTTGCTGGTGCAGACTCACCACACCATTCGTTTTTCACATAAACGTTGCAGAAATCGCCATTTCAACCAGCACATGATATTTCGATACTGTATAGAAGGCTCAGGCGAGCCTGTGCAAACGTGCATACTCCCAAGAGACTTTGCTGCCAGCACAAGAGATCTTGATATTTACTACATTGTCCAGTGACTGCCTGCGCAAATGTGCAGACTCACCAGAGTATTGGCTGCTGGCGTGCATAGCACACAAATCGCCATTTAAGGCAGCACAAGAGATTTTGTACGGTGACGAAGGCTAAGGTAAGCCTGTGCAAATGTGCAGACTCGCCAGATCCTTCGCTGCTCGCACAAAATGGCATTCAATCGCCATTTGAGTCACCACATGAGAATTTTAAACTGTTACGAAGGCTCAGACTAGACCAAGCAAATGTGGCCAAAGCCCTCGCTGTTCGCATGAATGACACCCAAAAATAATGAGTATCACAATCACAAACTGCAGCCAACCCATGGCACTGAGAGGAATAGCCACACAACAATCACGAGACACCAGGAAGACAAACTAAGCAAAGCAGCCAGCTCTCTCTCTTCCCCATCAAGATGATTGTAAAACAAAAATGGACATAAAGTAGCAAAATATAGAACAATTACAGAATCCTGTAATGGGAGTAACAATCAACAACGAATCAACAACAACAGAATCACCGCCTTAGAACAGACAGCAGCCTATACCTCTGGGTGCTAAAATTGCATTTTACTGGTACCAAATCTACGCCCTAGAATCTGCTGTTGTTGAAGCACAAAAATTTTAAGCTCCCATGGAGGCTTATTAACTATTGTTATGTATCATAACGGACAAACAATCTCATTAGATTAAAAGTTTTGGGGCCAATCTGAAAAATAGGTGGAAACACTCTCAAAGTGCGAACAGGGCTAGCTCTAGAGCGTCTCTGGTGAGGCTACACATTTGCAGAGTCACGCTTGAGCCTTCATCAGTGTACAAAAACCACAAAATCTATGCCTTTTGACTGTATGATTTCTTTATAAGCTTGCTTTTATTTTACTTTTGATGACCCAATGCGCACAAACCGTCAGAAACATTGCAGTTTATGGCTCTGCCATGCAATTGGCGTTTTAATTCATGGTTTGACCGATAAATCCGACACAGTTGTGGAGTTTGACAGTTACAGGTGCTTTTTCTATAGTGACTGCCTAACTTCAGGAAATTCTGCATGTCTAAGCACAGCTGCAGCTATGTTATCATAGTCCCATGAAATAACATCCAAAAACGATTACTACTCTCTATTTTTTCTATGCAGAGAAGGCTCTTGCGAGTCCGTACATTTGCATAGGCTCACCTGAGTCTTCGTCCTGGTACTGAAATGTCATGTGCTGGCTCAAATAACGATTTATGTAGCGTTTATAAGAACAGTGAATGCTGTGGTGAGGCTGCACCAGCAACCACAGGAATTCTGTGCAACCATCAGTGCGTTGTATCAATGAGTCAAAAATGCTCCCAGTGCGTTGTAATAAAAAATCCTCAATAAAACATTTGCTAGTTTACCAAAAAAACAACCCAAAGTAGTAATCGTTTTTGGATGTTATTTCATGGGAAAATGACAACATCTGCACTTAGACGTGCAGATTTCACTCAATTTAGGCAGTTACACAAGAAAAAAGCACCTGTCAGGGCAAAACTCCAGAACTGTGTTGGATTTGCAGTCTAAACCATGAATTATATCACCAATTGCTTGGCAGAGCCATAAACTGCAATGTTGCCGGTGGTCTGTGCGCCAGGTGTCATCACAAATAAAATGAATGCAAGTTTACAAATAAATAATAAAGTCAACAGGTATAGATTTTTTACCTTTTACCACTGTAGTCATTCCACTACGGCAATTTGGGTCTCGTCACCCACTCCGGTGTTATAGTAAAATTACCTTCAAATAAAGGCTGACAAAAATGAGCACTTTCGAATATGTTTGCTTCGAGATTGTATCGTCTAGTTAACAACCTCTGTGTTGTTTTGCCAAAACGGAGATAAAATCAGATTTTAAATGTGTTTTTGTACAGTTATATTAAAAAATTGTCAATTGCGGTTTAGTCATAATTATACGGTTTCGTCATTGATTAATTGTCCACGATGACGAAACCGTAATTAGTTATTTCATGCCTAGACACCAAACGTTATTTTTTTTCAAATAATTTTAAAGCTAAAAGATACAATGTGACTTTGACGAACAAAAATTAAAACTACTTATATGGTATTGGGGACCAAACCAAAGGAGCATGACACATACCTATTCGACTTAAGTGCTGATGGTAACAAAATTGAAAAAGTTCCAAAACAAAAGCTTCTTGGCATTGTTATTGATGACCATCTCTCATGGGCTCCCCACATAGACTACTTATGTTCAACAATATCATCAAAAATCTCGCTTCTCAGACACATCTCGATATACGTACCCCAGAATATTCAAAAGATATTCTATCAAAGTTATATACAGCCGCTACTTGATTATGGCTGCAACACTTGGGGAAACACGACGGCCGCAAATATTGAACGTCTCTCCAAGTTACAAAAACGGGCTGCGCGAATCATATTAAGGGCCGATTTTATGACTCCTACAACTATCATGTTTGATAGACTTGAATGGCTTTCCGTACCTAAACGCTTAATGTACAATAAGGATGTATTAACATATAAAGCACTAAACAATTTAGCACCAGCATATATATCTGGCCTGCTTAAACCGGTGTCCGAAACCCATACTCGTTCTTTAAGGTCATCTGAAAATGGACTTCTCTCCGTACCTAGATCACGTACTGCGTTATATGACCGCTCTTTCTCATACTCTGCCTCAAAATTGTGGAACGCACTACCACAGTCAATCCGAACTAAACCTTCCTTAAAAAGTTTCAAAACATCTTTGAAAGCACAATTTCAAACATAATTGTACGCCGGACACTTTGTTTATACCGCATCAGTAATAGGTGATGAGTGTCTGCGGAAATTTGAGTGCAGATATGCTTCTGAAAAGCTACTGGACTAGTATTTTGGTCTGGGCCTTGCCTTCTGCTATTTGCACTTTGGAGTGATCAGCGGGGCCTTTGTTGTTCTGTGCGAAGGCTCAGACACGATTGAGTCTCCGCCGATCGGACGGTATTAAATTTGACATATGTTCGGTGATTGTTGTGATTGGCTCGTTATTAATTATAAATTAGAAAGTTTTCCATGAATGTGCTATTTCAAGCTTTAAAGATGTATTTGAACTGTTTAATGCATCCATGCACCCTTATAAAACATGTGCAAAATGTAAATAATGATTTGATGTATATAGTTTTGTTATAGAGGGCCACTTGGTAGAATGGCTATTTCAGCTAAAAGTGTACACCTCTTTAAATATTGTATAAATAAATAAAATAAATAAACCGGAACCCAAGAATTACGGGCGTTTATCTGTGATTAAATGAAGAAATTGAACATGATGAGAAAGTTACCTTAACACCGGAATAAGTGACGAGACCAAAATTGCCGTAGTGGTATAACTACAGTGTTTACGCCACCACCGGTTCTGTAAAATGCAACCACCAGCTCGTTGTAGCAACCACCGGTGCGTTTACATTGACCAGTGTGATCATCATCAAGTAAAAAAAAACGTTGTCAAAGTTGAGTTGGACCCCCTCTGACAAAACTATCTGGATCCGCGCATGAAATGCCACAATCAAGGACCAGAACTAGAAGCAACCAGCCCCCTCTCTTCCTCGGCAAGATGATTGCAAAACAAGAATGGACATCAAGAACCTCACCACAAAATAAGGGCCCTTTAAAGTATGCGTTCAGTTCACGTGAACCCATTGTGGTTAGCATAAAAATAGAATAAAAAGTTAATCTCAAGGAAATTTGTAATCATGAATTTTCAAGGCAGACATGCCTTTATACAAGGGCTCATAGTTAAATAATATTTAATTATTTCTCAGACAAAACATGTGCTGCTGGTACTCAGAAAGAACCGTCTATTGATAGATAAAAAAAAATTCTCAATTCGTGATTTTTACGCTCTAAATATTTGACTGTCTAGATTTCAAGGACACATCTATAGACACCTAGATATAGTTACCTCAGCCTAATCATATTTACCTGCTACATATGATATGCTAATTGACCTCAATGATAGCGGTTTTATATGTTTTTTTTTTTTTTTTTTTTTTTTTTTTTGTTTTTTTTTTTTTTCTTTTTTATGTGTGTGTTTTATTGCTTTGTAATAAAGAATAATTAAGCCAGTGTCCAGCATAAGGTACACCTCTGGCCCCATATAGACTCAAGGGGTACCCCAGTAAACATCTATACTCATGTCCAATGAAAACGCACCACTCTTCATATGCGCATATTTGTGGCCTTTCAAATGGTGTGCAAAATTATGCTATTTATAATTATTATTTAGGACAAATGAAATGTTTTCGCACAAAAATTTCAAATCCAATGACTCCGTTAACACATGACGTAATGCCAGCCTCTAAATTGCGTTAATCGCATTTTGGGCGTATACAAAAAGACCCGAAAAACTCGTTTTAATGTTTTCTGTTTGCCAGTAGATCCCCTGTCATTTCGCCATAATTTTGACAGTTGTGACGCAACATTTAACGCTACACTAACGTGAACAATGTCACCATGTAAGCTTAAATATGGAGTGGTCCGACAAAACTCGACGTAAAATGTTTAATTGCGATTTCTACAGTACTAGTGTTCTACAAAATTCGTATTTCCGTCGTACAAACTCACACACACGCAAAACGTCATACAAATCCTCTAAAATATTGACATTGCATCACTGACGTCAACTTTGAGTGCGTCGTCAACTATTGTTTGCAACGCTAGCGTTTTAAGTCGTCTAAAACTTGTTTTCATCTATAAGTGCAGTGTTCCCCCAGTCCCCCAAAAGGGCATGGTAAACTTTCCAGGAAAATGGCACTTTAAGCGCACGACAACAGGCTAAGAGGGCACTTTTGAACGCGCGGCGACAGGCTAAGAGGGCACCTTTAAGTCCAAGTTCGAAATTAAACGTGGTATTGTCATATACATGTATAAATGTTTGTCCCTTAGCATAATGCACCTGTTATCTGTCCTTTTTAAATGCAAAAAATACTACTTATTTATTATTTTAGAAATTTCAAACCAGTTTTGGGACTCCTATTTGAGCACACGCTCATTATATTATTGTTATTTTTTTAGTCTTAAAATTTATCAGAAGCACATTATATTATAGGAATCTTTTTTTTTCATTGCCAAGATCATGCACTTCCTAAGCTTTTAACCGGACTGCCTTTCTTTCTAGTACTTGATTTGACAGTCTTACTTGTAGGCCTACCTGGTTCAGATTCATACTTCATTTTAATTAATTGCTAATTGGGGGTCTTGTCATCAAAGTTATGTGTCAAATTGCCTCAGGTAATTAGTGAACATTGTAAAGTAATTTACCCTGAGTAAAATATTGTAACAGCAGGTGTCTTCCCTGCAACTGAAAAAAAGCCCTGTACCTTCCTTAGTTTTTGTCAGATTTTCATGATACTAGTGGAGTAAGCTAATTTCGCCAAGAATGTAATTTCGCCAATTGAACATACCCACCTTTTTTCACTTGTGTGACACCACAGGCTCATTCTGAAAAGGGGGATTTCCAAGGGCAAAAGACAAGCTGTCTGTTAGGTTGTAAAGTTGTAAGAAAATGCATATCTGAGTGGTAAAATAATGGTCCCTTAACTGCATCAATGTTTTTCCGCCATTTTCACTAATTCACTGGTCAATGTAAACGCACCGGTGGTAGCTACAACGAGCTGGTGGTTGCATTTTTCATTACAGGTGGTGGCGTAAAAGGTAAAAAAATCTATACCTCTTGACTTTATAATTTATTTATAAACTTGCATTTATTTTATTTGTGATGACACCTGGCACACAAACCACCTATAACATTGCAGTTTATGGCTCAGCCAAGCAAATGGTGATTTAATTTATGGTTTGGACTGCAAATCAACAAAGTTCTAGAGTTTTGCCGTGACAGGTGCTTTTTTCTAGAGTTACTGCCTAAATTGAGGGAAATCTGCATGTCTAAGCGCAGCTGTTGTCATATTCCCATGAAATAACATCCAAAAGAATTACTACTTTGTTTTGTTTTTCTTGGTAAACTAGCAAATGTTTTATTGAGGAATTTTTATAACAACGCACTGGGAGCATTTTTAAAGCATTGATACAACGCACTGATGGTTGCACAGAAGTCCTGTGGTTGCTGCTGCAGACTCACCACATCATTCGCTGTTCACATAAACGTTACAAAAATCGCCATTTCAACCAGCACATGATATTTCGATACTGTGAAGAAGGCTCAGGCGAGCCTGTGCAGACATGCAGACTCCCAAGAGCCTTTGCTGCAGCACAAAAGATCTTGATATTTATTACATTGTCCAGTGACTTTGCCTGCGCAAATGTGCAGACTCACCAGAGTATTGGCTGCTGGCGTGAATAGCACACAAATCGCCATTTAAGGCAGTACAAGAGATTTTGTACAGTGACGAAGGCTAAGGTAAGCCTGTGCAAATGTACAGACTCGCCAGATCCTTCGCTGCTCGCACAAGATAGCATTCAATCGCCATTTGAGTCACCACATGAGAATTTTGAACTGTGACGGAGGCTCAGACTAGACCAAGCAAATGTGCAGACTCACCAAAGCCATCCCTGTTCGCATGAATGACATCCAAAAATAGTAAGTGCGTATCACTATCACAAACTGCAGACAAACCCATGGCACTGAGAGGAATAGCTACACAACAATCACGAGACACCAGGAAGACAAACTAAGCAAAGCAGCCAGCTCTCACTCTTCCCCATCAAGATGATCGCAAAACAAGATAGGACATAAAGTAACAAAATATACAGAACAATTACAGAATCCTGTAATGGGAGTAACAATCAACAACGAATCAACAACAACAGAATCACCGCCTTAGAACAGACAGCAGCCTATATCTCTGGGGTGCTAAAATTGCATTTTACTGGTACCAAATCTTCGCCCTAGATTCTGCTGTTGTTGAAGCACAAAAATTTTAAGCTCGCATGGAGGCTTCTTAACTATTGTATGTATCATAACGGACAAAACAATCTCATTAAATTAAAATTTTTGGGCCAAAGTGAAAAATAGGCGGAAACACTCTCAAAGCGCAAACAGGGCTAGCTCTAGAGCGTCTCTGGCGAGGGTACACATTTGCAGAGTCACGCTTGAGCCTTCATCAGTGTACAAAAACCACAAACTCTATGCCTATTGACTGTGTGATTTCTTTATAAGCTTGCATTTACTTTACTTTTGATCACCCATTGCGCACAAACCGTCAGTAACATTGCAGTTTATGGCTCTGTCATGCAATTGGCGTTTTAATTCATGGTTTGACCGACAAGTCCGACACAGTTGTGGAGTTTGACAGTGACAGGTGCTTTTTTTCTATTGTAACTGCCTAACTTCAGGAAAACTCTGCATGTCTAAGCACAGCTGCAGCTATGTTATCATAGTCCCAGGAAATAACACCCAAAAACGATTACTACTCTCTTTTTTTTTCTATGCAGAGAAGGCTCTGGCGAGTCTGTACATTTGCACAGGCTCGCCTGAGTCTTCGTCCTGGTACTGAAACATCATGTGCTGGCTCAAATAACGATTTATATACCGTTTATAAGAACAGTGAATGCTGTGGTGAGGCTGCACCAGCAACCATGGCACATCTAGGCAACCATCTGTGCGTTGTATTAATTCACCAAAAATGCTCCCAGTGCGTTGTAATAAAATTTCTCAATAAAACGTAAGCTAGTTTACCAAGAAAAAAGATGCAAAGTGGGAATCGTTTTTGGGATGTTATTACATGTAAATATGATAACAGCTGTGCTTAGACATGCACTTCCCCCTCAATTTAGGCAGTAACACTAGAAAAAAGCACCTGTCACGGCAAAAATTAAGAACTTTGTTGGATTTGCAGTCCAAACCATGAATTAAATCACCAATTGCTTGGCAGAGCCAAAAACTGCAATGTTACCGGTGGTCTGTGCGGCAGGTGTCATCACAAATAAAGTAAATGCAAGTTTATAAATAAATCATAAAGTCAACAGGTATAGATTTTTTTACCTTTTACGCCACCACCTGTGGTGAAAAATGCAACAACCAGCTTATTGTAGCAACCACCGGTGCGTTTACATTGACCAGTGTGTAATTCTTTTTAACCTTCATCTTTAAATTATTGTCCTGATATGTTTAATTCAGTGAATACATTGCTTCCTCCATCTTCATTTCTGTTGACATCCTCACGATGGAGGTAAGAAAACTCAGTGATGTATTGGGGTCCCAAATGGGGGAAATCATTGATTTTATCATAAGGGGGTTCTTATTAATGTTAAGACTCAGAAACAATGGTATGGCTAATAAGCAGCTGTACGGACCATATATCTAAAAATGATTTTTTTGTTAAATTAAATCAATCTTTCGCCTGCAATGGCTTGATGTATCCCTTAAGTTCACAAAAGAAAATTTTTATGTCTACTTTTTTTTATTTACTAGCTATGTGGTAGCTCCCCAATGAACCTAGGGGTTCAAATCAATCTGAATTTGAATTGAATATAGAAAAAAAGATGACCGAAATATTTTTGACTACAATAAATTAAATCATAGAAGATTCACAATAGTTTGTGTTCATTGAATGAAACAAATGGTTTGTCTCAAAAATCTATTGATTTTTTATCTATCCAACACTTTAAAAGGCCTCTTTTTTCAGGTCAAACAAGAGTTGTCGAATTCAGATTACTATTTTCAAAATGCCGGAAAAACGTGTGCACAAACAAATCAAAGTTTTTGAAAATTAAATAACATATTTAGATTGTCTAAGATATCACACATTATTATAAAATGTTGAAATTTTATGATAAAATCATTTTCTGGTCAGGTTGTATTTTGTTTTTCTATCCTCAGAGCCATATCTGCTTACGTTGGCGAAAACTGATTATCCCACTATTTTTTTATTTAAATGTAGGGCATTTTATGTAGTTTTAGAAAAGGGGCATGGCGCTGGGAAAAGGGCATGGCGCTAAAGAAAAGGGGTATGACGCGACATCATGCAAAAACTGGCTAGGGGAAACACTATAAAGTATGCGACATCCGTTTGGAGCTTGGGGTGTTTCGAGAGAAATAGCACGAGCGTTGTATCGCTAGTCCACATTTCCTCTCGACTTCGTTGTGAATTTTGCCGCGAACGGACCAAGAAAAAATACAGTCCTATACTAAGTTAGGAATTACAGATGAGGAACAACGCCTGAAATTGTGTAGTAATAGTTCAATCTATAACTAATTTCGAGTTTAGAAAGATAAAGTTCTGTATTTTGGTGGTTTCAGGCCGATTGACGGTAACTATAACTGGACATCTCGGCCCAACACCAACTCGGCCCCTAGCCAACTTGGCCCAATCTAGAGTAAAACCGGAGTTCATCGGGCGGCAGGGTTCATCGAACAGGTCGTTTTAAGTCAGCTTTACAGCTCTTCTGACAGACACTTGTTCAGAAAGATAGACCTAAGATTAGGCCTAAGAATGGATTTTTCTGTTATGTCCCATTCTTAGGCCTAATATTTTGGGTCACATTTTGTTCAAATAGCAACGCTCTAACTTGTAACTTGTAACTTGGTGTTAGTAGAAACTTTAAGTCCTGACGACTTGTCTTCTACATCTCTTCTTGAGTAACAATTTAAAACTAACTTCCGGTGCTATTTTAAAGTCTATATTGGTCATATGTCTATAGTCAGCATATACTGGGATAATCAGTTTTCGCCAACGTAAGCAGATATGGTTCTGAGGATAGCAAAACAAAATACAACCTGACCAGAAAATGATTTTATCATATAATTTCAACCTTTTATAATAATGTGTGATATCTTAGACCATTAAAATATGTTATTTAATTTGCAAAAACCTTGATTTGTTTGTGCACCCATTTTTCCGCCATTTTGAAAATAGTAATCTAATTCCGACAACTCTTGTTGACCTGAAAAAAGAGGCCTCAAAAAGGGTTGGATAGACAAAAAATCAATAGATGTTATGAGACAAACCATTTTTTTCATTCAATGAATATAAATTATTGTGAATCTTCTATCAATTAATTTATTGTAATCAAAAATATGTCAGTCATGTTTTTTTTCTATATTCAATCCAATTTCAGATTGATTTGAACCCCTAGGTTCATTGGGGTGCTACCACACAGACAGTAAATGAAAAAGTAGACATAAAAACTTTCTTTTATGTACTTAAGGGATACATCAAGCCATTGCAGGCGAAAGATTGATATAATTTAGCAAAAAATCATTTTTAGATGTATGGTCCGTACAGCTGCTTATTTGCCATACCATTGTTTCTGAGTCTTAACATTAATAAGAACCCCCTTATGATAAAATCAATGATTTTCCCCATTGGGACCCCAATACATCACTGAGTTTTCTTCCCTCCATCGTGAGGGTGTCAACGCAAATGAAGATGAAGGAAGCGATGTATTCAATGTATAAAACATATCAGGATCATAATTTAAAGATTGGGGTTAAAAAGAATTAGTGAAAATGGCAGGAAAACATTGATGCAGATATGTGACCATTATTTTACCACTCAGATATGCATTTTCTTACTGCTAAAACAACTTAACAGACAGCTTTTCTTTTGCCCTTGGAAATCCCCTTTTCAGAATGAGCCTGTGATGTCACACAAGTGAAAAAGCGGTAGGAAAGTTCAATTGGCGAAAATACATTCTTGGCGAAATTAGCTTACTCCACTATATATGTATCTTGAATAAGAGTACTATTTGTGGATAATAACACTAGTAAATATCTCCAGTATGGTATTTCTGATCCCCCATAAATCTGTCATACATGGTCTTGAAACTAAGCACAGTAGAAGAGTTCACAATATCATCTGTCAAATTATTCCACTTATCTATAGCTCTAATGCTAAATGAGTTCATTCTGAATGATTTCAAAACTCTGGGCTTTTTT
Organism: Loripinus fragilis; assembly: GCA_964019695.1. Taxonomy (NCBI): domain Eukaryota; kingdom Metazoa; phylum Mollusca; class Bivalvia; order Lucinida; family Lucinidae; genus Loripinus; species Loripinus fragilis. The sequence goes on from OZ026518.1 coordinate 87,850,839, forward strand.
AATTTCAAACTATGACCTCGTGTTATTGAGTCAGAAAATTCAAAGAGTCCTTCCATCTTTATATCATCAATCTTGTTAATAATTTTGAAAGTCTGAATCATATCCATTCGATGTCTTCTATAGTCGAGTGTTGTAAGATTTAATTTACGCAACCTCTCTTCATAACTTATATGGGAAAGTTCTGGAAGTATTTTTGTGAGCCTTCTTTGTACACTTTCAATAGCACGAATATCTTTCTTCAGTGTTGGGAACCAAATGGTGTTTCCGTAATCAAGAATAGGTCTGATAAGTGTCTTATATAAGACTAACAATGTCTCTTCGTCAAGGTAAGAGAAAGCACGCTTAATTAAACCAACTAATCTATTTGCTCTGTTTACTGTCAAACTGATGTGTTTATCAAATTTCAGATTCTCTTGTACATTAACTCCTAGATCTTTTTCCATTTCAACTGATTTCAATACTTTAGTGTTTCCATCTTTATCTGTCATTTCATATTCAAATCTTGGATTATTTTTACCTAGGTGCATAACTTTACATTTTTCAACATTGAATATCATTAACCACTTTATTGTCCACTGGCAAAGTTTATTCAAATCATTTTGGATGGTTTCAAAGTCTTCAAGATTTTGTAAGTCTTTATAAAGTTTGGCATCATCTGCAAATAGTTTACAGTATGATTTTACTTCATCGGGAAGGTCATTCACATATAAAATAAATAACAGAGGGCCCAGGACAGAGCCTTGGGGTACACCACTCGATACGTCTGTCCATTCTGAAGACTGTCCATTTATAACAACTCGCTGTGATCTATTCGATAGGAATGAAGATATCCACTTCAACACATTTCCAGACACTCCAAGTCTTTCAAGTTTCAATAATAATCTCTTATGTGGTACACTGTCAAATGCCTTTCTAAAGTCTAGAAATATAGTGTCAACTGGAATGTCTGAATCAATATATTGAGACCATGTGTCAAAAACTGTTAATAACTGTAATATGCATCCCCTTTTCTCTCTAAAACCATATTGAGAGTCCGTGAAAATATCTCTATCCTTGCAATGTTCCATGACTTCATTTTTAATAATACTTTCCAATAATCTACATAATATACTAGTTATGCTGATAGGTCTATAATTCGATGATTTTGTTTTGTCTCCGCTTTTAAATATACAGGTTACATTGGCAAGTTTCCATTCACTGGGTAAGATACCCTCACTTAGTGATTTATTAAACAGAATAGTAATTGGGAGGGATATATTGTCCACTGTCTCCTTTAAGAATCTTGGATGAAAATTATCCGGTCCTGTGGATTTAGATACATTTAATTGCTTCAGCAGGGATTTCACTTTATTTTCTGTTACCACTATGTCACTGATTGAACTGTCTGATCATTTGACTCCAAAGTTTATATATGGAATAAAATGTCTGGTGAAAAATTAGTCCCTTACCTCTAGTTGGTGCTCACACAAAAATATGCCCAAAATATTGAAAATCCACTTTTGTAGCAGCAAATAATGATTTGTTTACAAGAAATAGCTCAATACACATATGCTTACACAATGACCTCACAGTTTTATGAATGACTGCAGCATTGTGGGTTAATTTGCATGTAGAGAAACCTGTAAGCCCACTGGCTGATGGTCAGTTGACCATAACCATGGGTCACATGATAAATCTGCTGATGTGGCTCACTGATTCCTGTCTCCAAATTTATAGCACTAAGACACAGGGAACAGAAGCTAAATGTCAGGAGATACATGTGTTCTGAAACTTTGTTGATCTTTCTGGTTTGTACACTTTTATGTTTTATTATTCTCATGCATTTTATTTCATTTACATGTGTAGTATTTGCCCTAAGCTTATAGAATATGTAGAAATGAAGGGACTATGAATAAATACTTACAACTAATATTTGTAAACAAACTGTAGAGTAAACAATTACTAATTTTGCTTCTATTGTACACAAAAACCATAGCCTAGTTTGACCATGATGAAACTAACAAACTAGGTTATGGTCCCAGAACTATCAGAAAAAAGTTATCCATTTGTTTTTGCTAGGTAAAAACAACGAACTTCGGACGCTTTTTCGCCGTGTCACTATTTCAGCACGGTTTGTGCTTTGGGTGCAGGACAACTCGGCCCAAAACTAACTCGGCCCATGCCAACTCGGCTCACATAAAACTAGGCCCATGCCAACTCGGCCCTAGATGCAAAACTCGGCCCATGCCAACTCGGCCAAATTAAGTTTTATAAATAGACAACTCGTCCCACATTTTATGCACCAGTCATTTGTATCCACGCCACCCCACCCCCCTCCCCCACCTACGGGGATAGCGGTGGAATAGCAGGGCTATGGTGCAGTGCAAGTACTTTTTGATTGTCCCCACAGTGCCGGAGAAGTGCGGGGCTATAACATTGAGACTCTTACCCCGGTGAGATTTTCTGTAGTGTAGGGCGGGGCTAAGAGTAGGGTTGTTGCCATCAGCTTGTCCCCACAGGGCGGGGCTTATACCAGGGCTCTGAAAAATGAAAAGTCACTATCCCCGCCATCCCCGTAGGTGGGTGGAGCAGTGGATACAAATGACTGGTGCATTAGAGGGATTGAAGTATGTATGTTTTATCATTTTCGCCCCAAGAATCAAGTATCCTTACCCGTTTGTGCATATTGTTAACAGCGCTGACACAAACGACAAGTCCCAAATTGTCATATCTCGTAAGAGGCCACGCTATTATAGTCAATATACCGCACGTTCTTGAGCATACGCGTAAATTCGCAACCTAATTGGTCTGAACATACTAATTCCAATTTTCTCAGAAGACCGTCTTGGTACTAGCAGAAGCAAGCAGTGTTGACCCTCATGAAATGATGCATCATTCGGCATTTCTTCTGGGCAGTGCCCTATCTAATATATGTCACTGTTCTGGGTCTTCACTGCTTGCCAAATTACATATTTAAATGTGAAAAATGGTGCGGGGCTAGAAGCATAAATCCATAGTTTCATACTATATGTTTGATAGCAGCGACGGCTCTGACGAGGCTGCGCGTATGCGCAGACTCGTCTGATCATTCTTTGCTCCTACCAACATTTCAGACATTATGCGTACACGAGTTTCAAAGATAAGTGACGAAAAAGAGCGATTTAGTCGCTGGTTTCTGGAAGAATTTAATGAAATTTTGAATGTCTCTGTAAGAACAAAAAAGCCGTCACCCGACAAAGTTATGCCGCATGATCAAATGCACTGTTTAAAGACACTGGTTTTCACACATTTGCGATTCAAATGCTGTTTATTCAGTATAAGTTACATTGACGGAAAAAACGCATTTTGATATAAAAACATTGTATTCTTAAGAAATGTGGAATCATTTCTATCTAGAGATGTGACCAGATTTTTGGCCCAGACTGAATAGTTGTTTTCTTAAGAAATGTGGAATCGTTTCTATATAGGGATGTAACCAGATTTTGGCCAAGACTGAATAATTGTTTTCTCAAGAAATGTGGAAGCATCTCTATATAGAAATGATTCCACATTTCCTAAGAAAAAAATTATTCAGTCTGGACCAAAAATCGAGTTGCATCTCTATATAGAGATGATTCCACATTTCTTAAGAAAACAATGTTTTCATATATAATGCGTTTTATTCCGTCAATGTAACCAATACGGAATAAACAGCATTTCTGTTATAGATGCCTGTCTATGGATACTTCTTCAAGAAGACGAATAACTGTTGGGGAGTTTTACAGCATAACTCCCCAAAACATGATCCATGTTTGAAAGACGCTTGCATTTTCATTGAGACATTGAAATGGCCAACATCAACCGTGAAAAAACACTGACCACTGCCCTATTTAACTGATCATTACAAACGACATTTGGACCCAGGCCTATTGATTGTAGTATGAAAATGGAGATGAGATACAGTTGTATATAATTCGACCACACAAGTGTAGACACATCCTCTTATATGGCAGGATTCCACATAGGTCCACTATATAAAAGTATTTCCGAAAAGTCTTTTAGAAGTCCTTGAAAAGTCCTTGAATTTTACACTAACTGGCCTGTATGAACCCTGTGTTGTCTTTGAAAAATTACAAAGGCAACTTGCGACAATATATGACAGTAACAGCCAGTGTCACCAGCCGACTTGTCTTGATAAAAAATGCTATCAATTATAATCTGTCTGTCAGTCGGTCCATCTATCTATCTGTCTGGCTGTCCGTCCGTCCGTCGGTAGATTCTCTCTCTCTCTGAGAGAAACAGTGGCTCAGTGTGGTACTGGTTCAACTCAGGAAGGCGGGAAACCGTCCCAATATGAGTTCAAAATTATTGACTGGGACGTACTGCATGCACGGATCCAGGAATTTGCCAGGGGGGGGTCCAGGCCCGACTGCCAGAAAATAGCTCTGACAACGTCTTTTTTTTTAGTCCTATGGTTTATAGGGCTGGCACGATTTATCAAAATATCGGTTAATAGGTCGATATACAAAAGAAAAACGATTATCGATATGAAAATTAAAAAATCCGTTACTTTTAATGGAAGTTCTGTCTATTTGTTCAATTAAAATCCAAGCTTAATTGCCTCCTTTTATTTTCTGTCTAGAGGGGAAGTGCCCTGAAGTGCATTGTCGTAAACAGTAGATGCGTATAAATTGCTGTAACGAAGTAGTATAAAACATTGTACTCTGCAGGCTAACTCAACAACTGATTGTTAGAAAAAGTTATACCTACGCTCCTCTGTTTTAAGTAAAGTAGTACAAAATCACGAAAAGGACCTCTGACGGTGGTAATGGGAATCACAGTGTATTGCTGCCTATTATTTTGATAAAAATTGAAGTCAATCAAATGCTTCCATCTTCATATATAAGCTCGCTGTTGGTCTCTGTTTTATGATTTTGCATTTGATTTCCTATTTCCAAAAATGTACGGCTTTATTTTGGGGCTAAAATGGTCACTTTTTGTATTATACATATAGGAAATTGAAAAATATTTTTAAAACATCATTCCCCCCCGAGTCCCAACTAATCCGTTTGCACGTAAGTGTGTTCATATATGTTACATAATATATGTGAAAAGCTAGCTGGGACTCGGGGGGGGGGGGGGGGGGGGGGGGGGGGGGGGGGGGGGGGGGGGGGGGAATGATATCCTACAGCCCAAAATGTGACGTCTGGGCGAGCCCGATCATTAGCATTTGGATTTTTGGTATGCTCTCTTGAAAATCTTTTTTTTCCAGTATAATGAAATAATAAGTACAAGTAAGCTTCCTTTTTATAACCCATAAGTCATGAAATATTACAACGTTTTAGCATATTTTTCTTTCGATTATGAAAATTGTCCTTTTACTTAATTCAGTTGGTAGATTATTTTGCACATATACTGTATCTATCCAATACACATAAACTACATGGCCATTGACTAGGTGTACTTTATGCATGGATGAATGGTTATAGTACATTGCTGCATAATATTGCACCAGGTAAATACATTGTCATCAAGGTTGAATATGGACTACAGTTGATTTTCAAAATATTTCTTAACAAATCAGATGGAAAAAACAACAACAAAAATAATCATTAAAATGCTCATGATTTTGTACTTTAAAATACATTCACTGTGATTTGTAATCGAGGACTTATGATATAATACCCTTACACGTGAAAATAAGTGATTTCTGAATGTTTTGGTGAAGTCAAATTTTGCAACCCCTACCCCCTTTGGTAGCGTCTCCTGTTTTGTCGTAGGGATCTGACTGTCTAATTATAACCTTCATTCGTTCCTAATACATCAAGCGTCCTATTCAAAAGAATACCAGTGATATCTTATGCATAGGGAATTTTTTGGGAAGCATCTGAAAAATAGGCAGATACCCTATCAAAGTGTCAGAGGTCCTTCATCAGATGAATAATCTAGCATGAAAGTAGTTTTTCTCCGCGGTTAAATTCGAGTTTAGAAGCTTTTACTTTTACCGACGTTTACAGCGGGTCTTATTTTACACAAAGGTGTTGAAGTCATGCAAACTTGATTTCCTTTTGTATGACGTCACACAACGTGAAATTAACACCAACAATGGCGGACTGCGAGTTCAATTACCAACTTTGCCAATTAGCAAGTCAATTTTCTTCCAACAGAGTGGATGACGACTTTTTTAGCTCACCAGAGCCGAAGGCTCAGGGTGAGCTTATAGTATGGGAATCGAGCCCGCGTCCGTCCGTCCACACTTTCAAACATTAATATCTCTGAGACCAGCTGGCCAATCGTAATCAAATTTCATCAGAAGCATCATTGGGGTAGGGGATTGGCTGCATTAGGTTCTGGGCCAGATCGGATTCGAACTTTGGTTTCCATGGCAACAGATAGCTCCCATAGGGTTATAATGGGGAAAACCTTGTGACCACTCTAGCTACTTCATTTTTGATCGATTCTTCTTTATTCTTGCACGTAATGAGGACAACCATAAAACCTCGAATGGATCCGACCAGGGACTTATGAGCTAGCTGCCCTTGATCGTCTGAAAAAATCCCCATAGACTTATAATGGGAGAAATGTTGTGACCACTCTAGTACCTTCAATTTTTGATGGATCTTCTTCATTCTTGAAGATAACAAGACCAACCATAAAAGCTTGGATGAGTTTGAATTTCGGCAAGATTCCATCAATGACTTCAGAGTTAGCTGCCCTTGAGCGTCAGAAAAATTAATGAATAATGTTGTTACCACTCTAGCTCCTTCATTTTTGATTGGATCTTCTTCATTCTTGCAGGCAACAAGTAAATCCATAATATCTTGGATGGGTTCGAAATTCAGCAGGATCCGACCCGGGACTTATGAGTTACCTGCCCTTGAGCGTTTGGAAAAATGCCCATAGACTTATAATGGGAGAAATGTTGTGACCACTCTAGTGCTTTCAATTTTTAATGGATCTTCTCATTCTTGCATACAATAAGGACAACTATTAAAGCTTGGATGAGTTTCAATTTTGGCAAGATTCCATTACTGACTGCGGAGTTAGCTGCCCTTGAGCGTCAGAAAAATTAATGAATAATGTTGTGACCACTCTAGCTTCTTCATTTTTGATTGGATCTTCTTCACTTTTGCAGGCAACAAGTAAACCCATAATATCTCGGATGGGTTCAAAATTCAGCAGGATCCGACCAGGGACTTATGAGTTACTGCCCTTGAGCGTTTGGAAAAATGCCCATAGACTTATGATGGGAGAAATGTTGTGACCACTCAAGTGCTTTCAATTTTGAATGGATCTTCTTCATTCTTGCATACAATAAGAACAACTATTAAAGCTTGGATGAGTTTGAATTTCGTCAAGATCCCGTCACACATTTTGGAGTTAGCTTCCCTTGAGCATCTTAAAAATTAATGAATAATGCTGTGACCACTCTAGCTCATTCTTTTTTGATTGGATCTTCTTCATTCTTGCCATTCTTGCAGGCAACAAGTAAACCCATAATATCTCTAATGGGTTTGAAATTCAGCAGGATCGGACCAGGGACTTATTCAGCATGCCCATTCACGTACTGCAGTACGTAATTCACGCACAGAAACGGCCATGCACGCACTTATCATTTGGTGCCTACGTGCAAAAACGTAGAGTTATTTTGTGCATGCATAACCAGTGATTACTGTGTGTGAATCTCATGAAATTTTCAAGAAATCAAGTCCAGTTTTTTTTAGAATTATCGGCTAAGATTTACCGCTGACTGGTATCTTGCATTGATAGTAAACTGTTCAGTATGATATAGCGAATCTCGGGCCACAGTCAACCACGCTTCTATTAAAGTCAATATTGATTGGTTGTCTATTATTACTGAACCAATCAGTGTTACGCTTACATATGCGATGTTTAGTGGACAGGCAAAATGGAAAGTACAGAGGCACGGAAAAAGAAAACTTGATTAAATTGCTTGACACGTTTCAGAGCTTTAAATTAAATAGAGGAGTAACACAATCTAAGAGGTATGTGACATTTTACTGTATTCTATTTTTCAAAAATCATCTATCATTCTGAAGAAGAGGGTGATCTGGATATGTTTGTTTACATTTTCCGTCACCCCTCCCACTCTTCTTCATTCTGTCTTTACCCAAAACTTTCAAAGGCCAGGATTATTGTGGTTGAGGGTAAATGAAACCGGGTTTACACCCCTAGGGGACCCTATGCCCAAATTTTTCTCAGGTTCGGACTTAGTTTTTTTTTGCAGGGGGTGGGGTGGTTACTTGCAGGACTCATTTATTAGCATTATTCACAGCATAATGATATCACTGTTACACACGTCTAAATGATCTGATTTCATGGCCCCTATACGTTTACTATGAAAAAACAGCTCTAAAATATGTGTACCCTCAAAAATGAACATGTACCCCCAAATGGAAACACCAGGGGGTACGTGTACCCCCAAACAGAAATATGAGTGGGCATGCTGCTTATGAGTTACCTACCTTGAGCATTTGAAAAAATCCCTATAGACTTATAACGGGAGAAATGTTGTGACCACACTAGTGCTTTCAATTTTGAATGGATCTCAGCATGCCCACTCATATTTCTGTTTGGGGGTACATGTACCCCCTGGTGTTTCCATTTGGGGGTACATGTTCATTTTTGAGGGTACAACTATTTTAGAGCTGTTTTTTCATAGTAAACGTATAGAGGCCATGAAATCAGGTCATTTAGATGTGTATAACAGTGATATCATTATGCTGTGAAAATGCTAATAAATGAGCCCTGCAAGTAACCACCCCACCCCCTGCAAAAAAAAAACTACCCCTGCAAAAAAAAACTAAGTCCGAACCTGAGAAAAATTTGGGCATAGGTTCCCCTAGGGGCGTAAGCCCGGTTTCATTCACCCCCAACCACAATAACCCTAGCCTTTGAAAGTTTTGGGTAAAGACAGAATGAAGAAGAGTGGGAGGGGTGACGGAAAATGTAAACAAACGTATCCAGATCACCCTCTTCTTCAGAATGATAGATGATTTTTGAAAAATAGAATACAGTAAAATGTCACATACCTCTTAGATTGTGTTTCTCCTATATTTAAATTAAAGCTCTGAAACGTGTCAAGCAATTTATCAAGGTTTCTTCTTCCACACATCTCATCTGTACTTTCAATTTTGCCTGTCCACTTAACATGGCATATGTAAGCGTAATGCTGATTGGTTCAGTAGTAATAGACAACCAATCAATATTGACTTTACTAGAAGCGTGGTTGACTGTGGCCCGATATTTGCTATATTATACTGAACAGTTTACTATCAATGCAAGATACCAGTCAGCGGTAAATCTGAGCCGATAATTCTAAAAAAACTGGACTTGTTTTCTTGAAAATTTCATGAGATTCACACACAACGTTCACTGGTTATGCGTGCACAAAAATTACTCTACGTTTTTGCACGTAGGTACCAAATGATAAGTGCGTGCATGACCGTTTCTGTGCGTGAATTACGTACTGCAGTACGTGAATGGGCATGCTGGGATCTTCTTCATTTTTGCATACAATAAGGAAAACTATTAAAGCTTGGATGAGTTTGAATTTTGTCAAGATCCCATCACCTATTTTGGAGTTAGCTTCCCTTGAGCATCTTAAAAATTGATGGATAAAGTTGTGACCGCTCTAGCGTCTACATTTTTGATTGAATCTTCTTTATTCTTTAATCTAACAAGGACACTCATAAAAGCTTGGATGAGTTTGAAATTCTGCAGGATCCGACTAAGGACTTATGAGTAAGCTGCCCTTGAGCATCTGGAAAAATCCAGTTAGACTAATAATGGGAGAAACGTTGTGACCACCCTAGTGCATTCAATTTTGAATGGATCTTGAAATTGATAAATAATGTTGTGACCACTCTAGCGCCTTCATTTTTGATTGGATCTTCTTCATTCTTGCAGGTAACAAGGTCAACTCGACAAGCTTAGATGGGCATAGCTCCAGATAAGGCTGCGTATTGCGTATTTACGCAATTTCGTGGACCTGAGAACGCAATTAAATTCATTTCTGTGCGTACAAAAACGCAATAAAAATCCTTGATACTCAATTCCGAACTTTTTCGTAGCGTATGACGCTATAGTTTTCAATTTGCGATTGTCGTTTTTTGCATCACAAGCTGTTGTTGGGTACAAATTTACACACGGCGTGGCATCGAATGTAGTATATTAAATTGTAAACCAGTCCAGAAACATTCTTATCGCTGTTTAGCTATACCCAATATTTACACGATTACGACATTTGTCTCACTTTACAATAACAATGGTGTAACGTGGGCGAAAAAACCTTAGAGCAATTGAATAATATCATATCGTAACTAACTCTAATACCGCGTTGGTGATTCGAAGAATCAAAGATTAATTGATAGATACGTTAGATTTTCGAAATAAGTTGGAAATAGCGATCTCAGAGATACTAAAATTGCAAGTGTGCTTTCTGAAAGTGAAACCGAAAGTAAACAAAAAGTCAGGAGAAACAAGGCCCGGTTTCATTGCTTATTTGCTTTCAGATAGATACCCAATACAAAAAATTGAAATACCCAATTCAAAATTTTAAATACCCAATTAAGCCAAGAATAGGTGGGTAAATACCCAATTGCCTCCAATCCTTATCTGAAGCTATGGATGGGTTCAAAATTTGATCAGACCTGCGACTGTGGAGTTAGCTGCCCTTGAGCATCTTAAAAAATCCCCATAGACTTATAATGGGAGTATTGCTGCGACCACTATAGTGCTTTCATTTTTTAATAGATCATATTCATTCTTGCAGATAAGAAGGACAACTATAAAAGCATGGATGAGTTTGAATTCAGTCAAGATCCCATCACCTATTATGGAGTTAGCTGCCCTTGAGCACCTTAAAAATTGATGGATAAAATGTTGTGACCACTCTAGAGCCTTCATTTTTTATTGGATCTTTTTCATTCTTTCAGGTCAAAAGGACAACCATGAAAGCTTGGATGAGTTTAGATTAAAGTAGAACCAACTTTAGACTGTGGAGTTAACTTCCCTTGAGCATCATAAAAAATCTGCATAGACTTACAATGGGAGATCTGTTGTGACTCCTCTAGCACCTTCATTTTTGAATGGATCTTCCTCATTTGTAGGTAACAAGGACTTCCATAAAAGTTTGAATGAGTTTGATTTTCTGCCACTACCATCCACCAGCTACAGAGTTAGCTGCCCTTGAGCCTCTAAAATATAACTATATAATGTTGTAACCACTCTAGCAGCTTCATTTTTCATTACATTTTCTTCATCTCTGTAAGTTACCAGGACATACATAAAAGTATGGATGAGTTTGAATTTCGGCCAGAT
>OZ026518.1:87862339-87932339 GCA_964019695.1 Loripinus fragilis
GTGGTTATGTTTCTGGTCTCTCTTTTGCTTGGTGCTCTTTTCGCTGAGCGATATGCATCTGAATCGTTCCATATTTTAGGCACTTCACCAGCAAAGGCTAGGGAACAATGTTATTAGTCCTAAAGTTTTTAAGAAAACGGGAGATTTTGACGATAAATGCATGTACTGACACAAACTGATAATCCGGAAAAAATGCCATATTGTTGTTGTTGTTGTTGTCACATAGGCTAGATTCTGCCCATCTCGGATCTCAACTTGGAGTAGTTTTCAAGTCTTAAATGGTTTACACTTCCACCACTCTATTTACATATTATGAATGTCTCTATTTACAGAAAAATGCTGATATACCAAATCGCTTTTGTGTGGGACTTACTCCTATAACCTTTCTATTTCCTGTTGCACCTTGCCATAGCCGGGGCCGGGGAATAAATGCATGTAGACTCAAAAACCGATCGACTAGCTCCCAGTAAGCACGTAAAATCGGGCCACTCTCGGCCCGCCAGAAAAACACCATCCGAAAAGCGCTTCGCTGGCGGGTCCATAGTGGCCCGAGATTTGGTGATACATGCTCGTCTGACATACATGTAGTTAAAGAAACTAGAGCTTGTGCTTGTCATCTTCCTAAAGGAAATAGCAAAATACGCTGATACATGTACAGTTGCGCAGGTTGATCTGAGTCTAAGTGTAGGATTGTGGGTTGCTGGCACATTCAAATTGTAGGAAGTTATGTGCCATTATTTACATTAAATATCCCTCCCCATTATAACCTCTTGTTTTAAGATACATCTCTTTTTTTAAAAAGATGTATCTTGTTAAGCGCTATTAATAGACATTACAATGTGGGTTTTTTTGGCTGTCTATTTATAACGCACCATAACTGTTTATAACTATAATGAGTAACACATTTGATATGGGAAACCACTATGGCTTAAATAAAAAATACAAAGATTTGCTTTATATAATACTGTTAAAGTCCTATAGGATTAAATGAGTTATTTTATATTGCACTTATTTACTATGTGCAATTAAGCAAGGCATGCAAAGAATGGTAATAAAGCAAATTAGAAATGGTGTACAACGGGAGTTGACCTATATTCCAGATCAATGTCCATTGTTAGGACTAGTGCACAGACTCGTTCTCGGCCATTTACATGGAAATTTTCAAGTTAAATTGCATCTATAATAAGATCGTGTGGTCAGTCTGAGTATTAACCAATGAGGGCATAGTTTTCTAGCTGGTGTGATGAATATTGCAATTTAAGAATACTTCTGATTGGCGAATATTTGCATAAAATTAAGGTTCAAAATGATAATAGAGCGTCTGCGAAGCCGCCGCAAAAAGCACATAATTATTTTCGCCATAGCCATTATCCTCACAATACTCTAGCAAGGTAGGCCTTATCCTGCTGAACCGGTTAACATTCAGTTCTTTAGGCCTAATGTCTGCATACACCAGCTTTTGTTTTAGCAACCATATGGTTTTACCATTAAACTGTATTTAACCCCCCCCCCCCCACACACACACACACCCAGCCCCCCCCCCCCCCCCCCCCCCCCCCCCCCCCTCTGATAGCTTTAGCTGCTGTCCATTCTAAGAATTAAGTGGTTCTGTTGTTGCTGAATCATTGTTTATTGTTGCCCCATTAATTGTTTGTGGGGGTTCTGTGTTTGATGCTTGTTTTACTTTGTGTCCTCCTACTTTTGCAATCAGCTTGATCGGGGGAGAGAAAGCTGGATGCTTTAATTTATCTTCCCGGTGCCTTTAAATTGTGACCGTTAGCGTTCTGTGGCTCTTCCTCGCGGTGTCGTGGGTCAGTCTACAGTGTGTGATTGTGGTATTTCCTGGTCATACTCACTTGCTTTATAGAGGAAATGTTCAATCAACGATTCAAACCATTTTCGAATTCAGACATGCTGCAGACTTCTAATTAGGGTACAATTAAGTTATGCGGTCTTCAAAGGACACTTATCACTCTAAATTAATGAGAGTTAATGAGGGTTGATTAGTTCTCATGCCACAGCATTAAATGAGCTTTAAATCAATGTATATGTGTTGATCCAACGTTGTGTGAAACTGTCATTTCAGCCGAATATGAGTGGTTGCGTTGGGTCAAAACTGTGATGTAATATAGCCTTCGCATATGGAGAAAAAGATTGTTTGAATATTGGACAGGCCACCTGACGGTTTAAATTGTTTTATTGAGTACTTACTACAACAGTATGATGTTTTGTATCTTCTGTATGTGGTGTTCCCCCTTGATATGACCTGTCCGATGAACCCCTAAGCCTGTTCGATGAACCCCGATGGCTGTCCGATCCACCCCTTTAATACCCTGCGCTCTTTGAAGGGTTATTACTCTATCTACATGAGCTTAAACACGCTTGATTTGCCTCCCTTTGACCACGTATTGAATGCACTTAAATGCGCTGTCGATTGCGGTCATCTAATGTGACGACAACCGGTGATAACCCAATTCAAAGTAGCAATCTCGAAAAAGTGTCCGATGAACCCCGATTTTACTCTAAATTTCGAATGTAGCGCATGCGCATTTAGGGTATAGTATCAGCAAGGAATATTTTTGCAAACAAAACACTTACATGTAAAATATCAACTGACAAACTCAAAAGTTTTCCAACTCGTTCAACATTGTAAAAAAATACCTAAAAATAGATAACCATGCCTGGTCTGAGTCATCTAGAAGCTACTCAATGGATTCATGCATTTTGATTGGTCTTTGCTAAATAGAGGCTCCATGGAGGGAATTTTTTTTTCTATACCCTAGCAAAAAGTTAATGCACTTATCTATCTGGTTTAGTGTTAAAATGGATTTTTTATGCATGCTGTTTCGAAATTCACAGGAAATCATTAACCTACCATCAAGCCAGTTACACCAACGATTTTTAAACATCACAAAATTGACTAGCTCAAAATATCAACTTATGCAAAAATAACTTGTGAAATTATAACATATGTACACTTTAGGGTGATTTGAATGTATTGGTGACAGTATGGACAGAGGAAAATGTCATTTCTACTCACCACAGCAAATATACATGTGACTCTCAGACATCCATAATAAATCATCACAGTCATTTAATTGGATTTTAATAGACCCCTTTCACATTGTTATTGCGCATGCGCCAAACTGTCTCGTTCTGCATTATCTCCGCGAGATTACACTCCAAGGGGCAACCTTTATACGGCTGCCTATACACTATACAGTGGAATATAGAAAAGATGAAAAGAAAAATAAAAATGCCAATAAAGATAAGACTAATAGTAAAAATAAAATGATAAATATAACAAATAACTGATTAAATCCAATATATTTAAAATAAAACGGAATATTTGAGATCAGAATAACTGATTTCTAAGCATCCAAGACTATAACTTTTTTCGAATGAGCGGGTGTATTTATTTCGTAATAAATCGTTTCATGTTTAATAATTTTATTTCTATTGCTTAAAAATATTATAATCTGTCAAAGTTGTGCCCGTGTGTTTAGAAAATTATTATGTGCATATGGAATTAGTGCACAAATCTAATGAACTAGTTCAAATAATGTTTAAGAATGCGCCCACGGGTGCATTTTCACTATTTCTACACATTCTTAAGCAAAAAACTGCATGAATTTAAAATAAAATCACTTACATTTTATCATATCAATAATTTCCCTCCATATTATGCGTATGCGAGCAGTGAAGTTCATGTTTATCCAAGTCTTATGGTTGAATTTCGTACACTTGACGTTTAAACATGGTCTATCTGGGGCTAAAACTCGGGGCCCAGTAAAAATGTCCGCGGCTAAAATAAGTGATAAGATACATTTTGGCCATCCCTAGAGAAAATCTGTACTACATGTATGTGGTTACGAAGACAGTCATGTGCCTTTGTTGTTCACATGTACCAAAGTCGGGTTTTCTCGCGTCGTGCCCATTCTAATACTATGCATCCGGTTCTTCAATGTGTGAATTTTTGTAATGCCCAGGGCATGAAAGCAATAAAATCTAACACACGTTTGCCGGTCGGCACGCGTTCAAAGCCTGAATTATTTATGAGATGATAAGTCGCTTTCTTAAAAGTTGATCGTGAGATCCAAGTCTTCATCTGTATCCAAAATGTGTGTAGCCTGCGCATGTGTGGACGTTGTGTACGAAAAATGATGGAATAAAGGGTCAATGAATGGAGATACCTACTCAGTACTTACAGTTCTGTTTAATGAGACCACTTTTATCGCATATGCTTGGTCATTGTGCAGAGGTTGATTCAGAGGTTGCTGGTTTGAACCCCTCCCCCTCCCATTTTTAAATATCCTATAAAAATGAAATGATTTGGTCTCAGTGAGACCAAATTATTTCATTTTCATGGGAGACCAAATTATTTCATTTTCATGGGATATTAAAGAAAAGGAGATAAAATCAGCACCCCCCTCCCCCCTACTCCCACATTTATACATTCAAGAAATCCTCGATCCGTCACTGCTGTCCTTGAAGCATACACGCACGTCTATCTGGTAGCATGCATGCAGCAGTGTGCATGCTTATTTGGTGTGGCTAGACGCCTTAGATCTATTTTTGTCTGAGCTTCCCTCTACCGCTTTTCTTTGTGTGCACTCGGACACAACAATGGGCCCGAGGTGTGTGCGAGCAGCGAATGCCCTGGTGATACTGTGTGTTTGCACATGCTCGTCTGAGTTGTCGATGTTTTACATATTTGTTGACATGCATGTATTTCAAATAGTTTCGATGAATTCATGCCTGAAGTAGAGGATTTCATATGAGCATTAATAGTTGTGTGCCGATTTTAGCTGGATATCAGAGTATAGTTTACACTATTTATTGTGAAAATAATACGCAAGACTTAGAAAATGTGTATTAAAACAAAGATTTATCTTATTTCATAAATATAGCTATCCCATTGTAGCTGTTAAAGACCAAAAATCAACTTATTAAGTAACAATATGTGTTTTGGCAATGTAACTAATAAGCAATCTGCCCCTTCATTTGCAAAAACGACTTAATCGATTTTTCAATTGAAGAGCGATTGCTAAGGGAGGTAACAATGTGAAAGGAGTCTATTGAAAGTGACTTGACATGGTCCCAACTTTTGGCTGAAGTATACTTGTCTAGACAGCCTCTTTAAAATCATGATAAGGTCACATGATCTTGCAAGATGGCTGAAATTTGACAGACGAGCTGAATTTGCATTGGAATAATTAGAATTAAAGAATTTTCTCGCCTGCAAGTAAGATTTTTAATATTAAATACTATGTGCTTAACAAGTTTACATAATATTCAGCATTGAAGATTTAATCAATTTTATACCTGTTTTTTCCTCATTGTTGATGCAGATGATTTTCTTCTTGCTTTTGAAACAAACTGTACCGAATTCCGGCACACGCTATTTCCGCGCAAGCGTGATTTATATATGCACGAATCCAATGGTAATGTACAAACTTATGAGAATCAGGCATACAGCATATTTAACTTTAGATAGCTTATTTTACTCACTTTTATTTATGTCCAAAAATGCCCCTTCATAACTCACATGATTTTCTAAAATTCCGAAGTTTGGGCAAAATTGAAGCCGGTTGTCTGCAATGTTGACATTTTATGAATGGAAGTCACGTGGTAGCGTAACACAATTATTAGGCCAAGCTATTTTAATACTGATTTTTTGTAGCTTGGGGTCTTAGAATAGAACACATTTTTATGACATTTTTTGTGTGTGTTTCTTTGCCTGTTTTTGGGGCAAAACCTCAACAAATTCTGCACCAGAAAAGAATTCAGAACCCCAAAGGGTCTACGCCCATGATGCACTGACGAATGCCTACATTCAGTGTGTAAAAAAATAAGATGCCTGTGAGAAAAGCTGCAAAACTGTACAACATTCCCCACACCACTTTGAGAGACAGGCTGTCCGGTAGAGTGCATATAGATACTTTGCTTTTACAGATTGAAACAGTGTTTTTTCCCCAATTTTGTATTTTAAGAAAGTTGAATGTTGTTAAAACCCAATATTAAAATTATGCATGGCCTTAATTTCGAGTTTTTCCGCAGGAATAGTGTGACGTCACTCCCCTGGCGGAAGTAGGTCAAACCCAAAATGGCGGACTTCAATTTACCATGTTTACATAAGCTTCGCGTGTCATAGTACGATGTTGGATCGGAGTAAGGATTTATCGCAGTCGAATGCAAAAATGATGCATAAATAAGGCAAGCATATTTAATTTTGCATGCTTCATTTGATTTATAGTTAGAATTACCGATAAAGCTTAGCGTGGCGCAGTTTGGTCACCCGAGGATATATGAAAAACAAACAACTTGCAAAAAAGCAGAAGACGATTTCACTGCGTTTTATA
The DNA here is from genome assembly GCA_964019695.1 of Loripinus fragilis. Lineage (NCBI taxonomy): Eukaryota > Metazoa > Mollusca > Bivalvia > Lucinida > Lucinidae > Loripinus > Loripinus fragilis. The sequence continues at coordinate 87,868,702 of OZ026518.1, forward strand.
AATAGGCACTGCAGCATTTTGTTAATAGACACTGGGCATTCGCTGAATATTACAAAACAAACACTGGAGTAGTAATGACACAGGATATCCCGCTATATCTGTCACCATTATAACCCAGTCCAATTCAAGCAGTGATTTTATCATAAGAATTTACAGTAAATCTTGTATTAGTTTGTACACTCGAATAGTTCGTACACCATAAATTATTCCATGGTGGTCGGACCAAAATGTCATGTATGTGTTCGTACAGTGGTCATTTTTCCGATTTGTAATTTTTAATAGTTCGTACACAACGGTTTTTCCCTTCATTTGGCACCTGCATGGCTTTTAATCACTGTGTCTGTCTACGATAGTTTCGTTTTCATTCCGTCGAGCACGCCAGTTAAAAAACATATCAGCGAAACAGGAGTGTTTCGCCTGTCAGTGCGACCGTCAGTGTCGCTAACTAACGTGCATCCAGCATTGATGTAATTCCCTGATAAACGCTAGGTTCAAAATGAAAATTTGCAGGCCTTTGTCACCATCATTGGAGATGTATTGTCCAGTCATGACAAAAATCAAATACATGTACACAACCACGCGCGCGTGCGCACGGTGTCCTAAATTGATTGTGTACGTGTCTGTGATCATTGAGCCTTTCTGATCTTTCTGAGTCATAAATATTCTCGAAACGGGAATCTAAGCACGTCAATCCATATACAAACAAAAATCCACAGCTTATTTTAGCGTTATTTCCTCCTGGCGACTATTAATCAAGAGAACGCACACGCGCGTGTGTGCGACATTGAGAACTTCTACGCAATGCCCATGCATTTTTGTGAATCACTGGATCCGAGCATGATGAAACCATATCACAAATGTGATCAGCGAAGGCTCAGGAGTTTCTGTGCTTTTGTGCAGGGTTTTGCTGCTCACTAACTCTAAGTTTTTAAGTGGATGAAGACTAAGGCCGCAAATATCTAGACACTAATTAGCTGTGCTTTAAATATGCGAAGTTCACCAAAACGCTCACGCAATAAGCGTAATAAAATAAATCTGTACATAGTATATCCGTTGGAACTTTTTATCAAACAAAGACGACACTGATGAGCCTAGGGGCGTCCGATGTTAGCTTAAACTTTATTTTATCTCTATAAATAATACAAGTGGTACAATAATTGCATAGAACAATGTAAAGGATCTGAAGGGAAGCTTTAAAGCGTCTGATGTTGAAATTGTATTATGGATTAAACACATTAAATGATTCCTGTGGATCATCACACGTAAGCACAGACCAAGAGACAAATTGATTTTTGCATGCTTCTGCATCATCCTTTACATTGGGCTGTCAATGAAACGAGCCAGTTCATGAGATTATGGTACGTCTCGCACATTCGACCAGCGAAGGCTCAGATGAGCCTGCACATCATCACAGTCTTGCCAGGGGCATAACTGCTCACATACACATAGAAGGAACATGTCTAAAGTTAGGCTTATGGTCCCACTAGGTGGCTGTGTAAAATACACCAATGATAAAAAAATTGTTCGAAAATGACTAAATTTATACCGTCCGAGTATACTTAAATTTGCAACATCTTATCAAGAAACTTGACCGTGTTGTATGCAAACAACAAAGGCGCAGATCAGCCTGCGCATCTGCTCAGTCCTATCAACTAGCTCTAGAAAGTATGATAGCTTAACCTGCTACATGGGGGAAAAATCCACCGTCAGACATGCGTGCGCGCCGCAGGTTCGGATCCAGTGGGGGATAGGGGATCTGGACCCCCCTGGAAGATCACAAGATATATGGGTTTCTATAGAAATTAGCATTTGGACCCCCCCCCCCCCCAAGAAAAAAGTTGGAGCCCCTGGAAAATGTTGGAGGTCCGGCCCTCTGGATCCTTGGAAAAGTATAGTTTTCTCTGTAATAAAAACATTGGACCCCCTCTGTAAACTGTAAATAAGTTGAGGACTGAAAAAAAGAAAAGAAAAAAAAGCGTTGTCCAGACTGTTTTCTGACCGTCTGCCCCCCCCCCCCCCCCCCCCCCCCCCTGAAAAAAATCCTGGATCCATTTGGATCCAAGACAATTCCAACCAGGGAGGGGTCGAATTGCTCCTCGATGGAGGTTCGTACCAGTTTTTCTTCAAGGAAACATATGGCAACTTATGATTTTCCGAACCCCCTGCCCCCCCCCCCTCTGTCTCCGCCCATATCAGAGTTTCAAACAGTTTGAATTCACATTCATTAATTTTTTTTTGCTGGGTCTGGTCAATTCACAAACCGACTGCTAATTATATCAGCTGACGTCAAAGGCAAAGACAGCATGATTCTTTTTAAGATCAAAGAGACCGCTCACTTCGACTTCGGCCATGTGTTGTTTTAAGATTTCGGGTCGCACGTGGTGGCCTTGACGCAAGAAAATGTACATGACACATTAAGCTAAGCCTTGTGTCCTGTTTGTAAGACATGTAAACAGTGGAACAGATCAGAATTCTGAGGCGTATGAACAGGGTCGCCACTGTTTGCATGGAGAATCAAAATTTAAGTAAAAATAAAAAATACCACCCAACGACGACATGCGCGGATCCAGAAAGTTTTTTTCAGAGGGGGTCCAACTTTTTTTTCTCTTCAAATACCACTTAAATCGGGCCATCATCGGCCCGCCAGCAAAACATCATTTAAATGGTGTTTAGCCGGCCCAACTTTGTGTGCAGGCTTGGTAGCTTTGAGATTTTTCAGGGGATCCGGACCAGTATTGCTAAGAAACCCTATAGTTTTGTGATTTTTCAGGGGTGGGGGCCGGGACCCCCTGTCCCCCCTCTGGATCCGCACATGGACGACTAAAACGGAAATGAGCTGTCGGATCTATAGGTCCTGCTGTTCAGGAGGACCAGCTACACGAGACAGCATGGTGTACATGGGAAATAGCAGTGCAAAGACTAGCATGTGCATCCAACTCTGTTTTTGGCTGTTATAGAGTCAGTATGATAGATCCCTGCGAAATCCAATTTTCACCTTGTGTAACCAGGCCTCAAATAAGGAAAGACAGGTTTTCTCATAATGGCTTTTCCATGATCAAACGACCGCTGATGACGAAGTGCGGGAATCTGGTTCTACATTGATTTCCATTATCATAATCTTAGAATGCTAACACTAAAGGGGTGTGCGAGCAAGCTGAGCATGTTACGTCGCCACAAGAAATGGAATACGACATCACGTTGAAGACTCGAACCAACCTATGCAGAAATATAGGTGTTCATACCAAGCCTTTAAATGGAGTAAGCATTCGCAAAAACGTAAGTTGTGGGCAGAGAAATCTACTGTGGGCAGAGAAATCTACTACTTTCACTCGTTCCAGTTGTTTGGAAGTCGTCATTTTCATTTTCAGTTTTCATTCGGAACACGCACTGCACATCAAGAAAAATTAAAATCAATGAATTAGTGCATGCGTACGTCTAACCTGTCGAACTGAATGTACGTACCCACAGATCATAAAATATTGTATTGTCTACTTCTGTGTTGCATTTTCGAGGGTTCTAAGAAACTAAGAATCTACAGGCTTTTACCTGTAACATGACCCAAAATGTACGTCAAGCAAGTCGTCGGTAGTGAATTGAAGTTGTATTTTTTGTGTGTTGTGATTCCAATCAAGACAATTGTCATAAAACAAATCCAACGTGTAGGACCACAACGAAACACCCCTTCCGTAAAGTATAATCGGGTGATATTGCCGGGTATATCGCACGTTGCATGCAAGTCTTAGCGGAAAACAATTGGTTGAAACGGCACACTAGGTCAGCGACTTTTATGTTCAATCTTTCACCGTGCTATTAAGAATGTTAGTTTAATTGAAAAAATACTAATCAGACATTCAATCTGTGTTGAGGCTAAAAGGATACACAGAAATTCCTCCCTCTTTGGCAATTTTCGCATGTTTTGGCCCCCGTTTTATCGATCTTCAGAATTTCATTTTATTAGTTCGTACAGTGCGGTTTTCCAGAAAAATAATTTTTATTAGTTTGTACACAGGGAAAAATAATTATTTTTTACTGTACGAACTAATACAAGATATACCGTAATAAATCAAGAATGTGTTATAAATAAAATCTAAAAAGAATAAGCTTTCCGATGATATATAATTTATTGAGCTATGTGATATACTTATTTCGCTATCGCGACTTCAATTTAGCCAATATTGATCAATTTTCAGAAAATGTATGGGTAGGAGAAAGGGGCCACCAAGTGTTATTTTTTGTACTTAGATATAGGGCCCCCTTGTCTAATCAACCCTTAATGGGCCAGCAAAAATGCATTTGAAAAGGATGTCTGCTTAAGTTGTCTGCTGCATGTATTTGCTAACATATATGACTAATGTAGTTATAGAGACAAACAGTGTGGACCCAGATCAGACTGCTCCTACAGGAGCAGTCTGATCTGGTTTCACACTGTTTGACAAAGAGACTTCTAAAACATTTCAGCAGACAACAAAGCAGACTACTTTTGTTGTGATTGGCACTTTTAACAACTTTAATTTTAGTTCAATTTTAGTTCTCTAAAATATTTATTTATAATACCCGGTTTATTTCCAGGAAATTGAGAAGATACATGTACAGTGAACAGTAGTATGTCTAAGCGTAAGGCAAGTTCTGATGCCTCGGAGGGAGCTGCCAAGAGGCCGACCATCGATGATGAAGAAAGCAGCAGTGACTCAGATTCTCAGATGGATCAGAGTCAGAGACCGGACTTTCAGACGGAATTGGTAAGGCACATGCACGTATCCAGAAAGTTTTGTCAGAGGGGGTCCAACTCTGACTTTTTTTTATTTTTAGTTGATGAGGGAAGAGGATCCAAATAGCACTTAACCCTTAAAGGGCCAAGAAAAGAATGCTTCTGAAAATGTCCTCTGCTGAAGTTGTCTGCTGCAAATAATTGCCTAGCATTACTGACGAATTAAGTATAGAAGCAAACAGTGTGGACCCAGAACAGACTGCTCCCATAGGAGCAGTCTGATCTGGGTCCACACTGTTTGCCATAGAGGCTTCTTAAACATTTCAGCAGACGAGAAGAGCCGAGGACTTTTGTTGTGATTGTCGCTTTGTGGCGGAACAATGATGGCCCAACTTTGAATACTGGCTTTGGTAGCTTGTAATTTTTCAGGGAATCCAGACCCGTATTGCTTAGAAACCCTATTTTTTGTGATTTTTCAGAGGGGGTCCCCCCTGTACCCCTCTCTGAATCGGTGCATGAGGCAAAGCTTTACAGGGGTGATAAAGTTCAGGATTAATCAGGATTTCCTGATTGAGCACTCATGCATTTTGCACATAAGATCAAATTTATTATTGCTGTAATTTGTTATCAGAACTTATCATGATTTTTTAATCAGATATTAACTATAAGATAAGCATAAACTGATTGTTTCTATGGATGTTTTGTTCTTTGAAACATTTTATTTGTGATTTCTGAACATTTTTGGCCAAGTTCAGGATTGAGCTGAAAGATTTTTCTGATTGAGAAACTTGGACAGTTACCACCCCTGGCTTTAACAATTCAGCCTGTATCCAGCATAAGATAAAAGTTGGCATGTGTATACAGTGAATATTCAAATCAGTCTTGAGTTATGCATCCGCACAGTCTGATCAGAGTCTTAGTTTCCGCCTGAAATAATGTTGAACCCTTGGCTACCCACAGAATACCCAACAAAGACTGATCAGACTGAGCAGATGCACAGGCTGATCTGAGTCTGATGAGTGCACATGCCAACTTGTATTTTTTGCTGAACACCAGCACAAATTTTGAACGTGGTTAGGCCAAAGAAAAAAATATATCTGTTATAATTTTATGCATTTTGACAGGCGAAATGCCTTTCAAAATGCTATTTTTTTCCAGGATTAAAAAAGATATGTGTGCCTACCCTACCGAAAATAATTCAGACCCGTTACCCGAAACATACTTATTTTTTTTTGTTTGGCCTTACTGTAGATACAAATGTGTTTAAATTTTCAAACACTAGGTGTTTGCGAAATGGTGAAGACAAATGATGCAAACCAGATCGGGCCTTGACGTTATAAAACTCAGCTGAACACAAAAGGGGTACTTGCATCTGTGCCCACGCATGGATTTTCTTTAAACTTTGCACAATAATGACTCACTATATACAAACTATGAAAATGTATTTATTGAATTAGATAGTTTAGAATAAGGCTTAGGAAGCAACCCTGACGTACTCCACCTTTGAGGTGGCACCTGCCTCTAAATTTCCATGTCCTAAATCTATAGTTTTGTTTATTTCTATGATTTGTCATCTATATTGAATCCAAAATACCAGGAAACCATTTGGATAAATTATGCTTTACGTTTTCTGAAGAAGTGATTAAAAAATTGCAATATTTTTTCTTCAAAAATTTACAAAACATTCAACATTAAATTCCAACGATAGATATTTTCTAGTCTTTGTCAAGATATCATATTATCACAAAATCATGCCATATATATCCTGCTGATCTGAGTCAAATTTCATGAAAATCCAAAACCGGTAACTTTGTCAGTTCCTACCTCTTATGGGTGTAGGTCAGTTTTAGCAAAATTAATTATTTAGTTGAAATGAATCAATAACTCGACAGAAGGAGGATGTATTTAAATCTTCTTCCACTTCTCTTGAAAAAAAGACATGCTTAGACAATTTCAAATGATTGAATGGCCGGAAATGCCAAAGGTCACAACCCCATGTAATGGCACTAAGGGGCCAAGACAACGTGTATCACTTCCTCAAGTCCTGCATGATATTGTTTAAAAAACATGATATCCTATCAATAAACGTGTGAAAACAAATATTTCCTTTACATCCCAACTGAACTAGAGTAACCACATATTGGTGCCGTGACCAGGATTAAATGTAACAGAGTCATATCAAAGGTATCATAGAACAGTGTTCTACATGAATAAGTGAGGTCCAGAAACTAAACTGTGTGCCTAGAATATACAGCCAGCCGAAGAATAAATGTTGCCATTTGATGGAAATCCGCATCAGTTGTACAAAACAGAATAAACAGAGAAGATTTAAGCATTAATTTATCAATACCTTTTGAAGCCAAGAATTCTCTGTGACCAAAATAGTTAATTTTAACCAATAGGTTTGACAGAGGGTTATTCTTGTGAACCAGGTTTATTATTGAGGCTTACAATTAAAAAAACATAGATATAAGGTTCTTCTCCTGTATGAACTGACTTGTCATAAGGTTTCTCTTCTGTATGAATTAAAATTCTTAATAATGTTACGTATTAAGTGTAACATTGGTTAGATTTAGATTTAACGTTCAAAACTAGATGTGATAAGTCCGGTGTCACCATATTGTATCGTTTTGGGTAATATTATTGTGTAAGCACTTCATTAAATAAGAATCATGGCACTTAATATCAAAGAATATTCTTTTTTTTTCTTTTTCCAATCAGTAATAGGGAAAAACACTGAATATATCAACTTCTACCAATAAACTTACTAGCATGGTGATTCAAACTAAGCAAATATTCAAGTATGTTTTACCCTGAAACATAACTATTGTATTTTTTACATTTCGATGAATTAGGGCCATGTGTTTACATTAACAGGGATACAGACTAACATTTTTTGGCCACGAGCAAGCTGGGCCCCTTAAATAAAATGATTGGGGGCCCAGCCCAAAACTAAGGGGCCCAGGGTTTGGCAGAAAATTGAACTCATTTCAAAGCAATTCATTTGCTCTACGCATACCCTCAAAATCTGTATTACTTAACCATATTTAGTATTTTAGTGTTTCCCCCAGCCCCCAAAGAGTTCATGGTAAAAGTTTCCAGGAAAAGGGCACTTTAAGCGCGTGACAACAGGCTAAGAGGGCATTTTTAACGTGGCGACAGGCTAAGAGGGTACTTTTAAGCCCAAGTTGGAAATTGAATATGATATTTCCAAATAAAAGTTTATGTCCCTAAGCATGATGCAGCTATTATCTGTCTTTTTTAAATGCAAACTACACTTCTGGTTATTAATAGACTACATGTAATCTTAGAATTTTCAAACTGACTGTTGAATGGCAGTTTCTGGACACCTATTTATGAGCACACACTTATTATTATTTTTTTTAATTCTTAAAATTTATCAGAATCACATTATTATGGGAATCTTTTTTTTTTCTTTAATAGCCAAGATCACTCCCAAAGTTTTTAACCAGGCTGCCTTTCTTTACAGTATTTGTTTTAACAATTTTACTTGTACCTTAAAATTGTTCAGTGATTCAAATTCACATTTCATTTTTAATAATTGCTTATTGGGGTATTGTTATCAAAATGATGTGTCAAAATTGCCTCAGGTAATAAATGACCATTGTTAAAGGATTAACACTGAGTAAAATATTGTAACAGCAGGTGTCTTCCTTGCTTCTTCAGGCTTCAAACTGAAAAAAAACCCTGTAAAAAGTCCTTAGTTTTGTCAGATTCTCATGATTTTTTACCAAAATGTAGGCCATATTATGTAGTTTTAGAAAAGGGGCATGGCGCTGGGAAAAAGGGCATGGCGCTAGAAAAGGGACATGGTAAGGTGCCATGCTAAAACTGGCTAGGGGAAACACTATATTTGGAATCAGCTGAATGAAGATTTGTAAACTTAACAGCTAGTGTCAGATTTGACATACATACTACCCTTTTTCAAATTTTCAGGGGCAAGCTGGGCACCTAAACATTTAGTTAAAGCAGCCCAGCCCAAATTTTAGGGGCACTGGGCTACTGGGCCCCTGTTAGTCTTTTTCCCTGATCAAGTTGAAAAAATATGTTACCAGTCCTTGAATTTTATGAAATTTGGATTACATATTTTCAACATATATGGAAAGTTTATATGTTGAAATGGAATCTTGACAAAGACAGCAACGTGTAAAAATTTTAATTCCAAATTTGACTGAATACAAAATATACAGTTGAAAATTGGGGTACCATCTCATAAAAATGAATGCCCACCGGCTATCCTAATACATACAAAGCCATTTATAGTATCAACAAACTTATCAATGATATAGTTATTTAATAAAACATTTCTGCGCCCGTTACATGATATGTCAATTACTTTAGAAATGATTATAACTGGATACCCTAAGGTATTGTAGTGATATCATACATGATGTCATAAATTAGCAATAGAATTGCATAAACACTCAAATGCACCATAAATATAAAAGTCATACCCCAGACAATTAATAAACATAATTTATCAAATTCCAAGCGTGGGCAGACTCCAATGTTAATTTCCCATACCATGCAAGAGCCCCTTTCAACTGCTGATACAAACTAAAATACCAACAAATGAATAAGTTTCTCGCTTTAAGTCCCTCAGATGTTGTATTTGTCATGCTAATAAATGTTAAAATGCCAACAATTGTTGACATTGTAACATTTATGAGCATGATAAATTTCATGCTCAGTTGAGTTGAGCATATAAAAGTTTTATAACCTAGGGGCCACTCCAGACTGCCTCTGGAGCAGTCTGTTCAGGGTGTTTGCTGTTTTGACAAGCATAAATTTTGCAAACTTGCCTTACAATCAACATTTTATTTGAGAGCAGAAAGTGAAAAGCGTTTGAAATTTTAGATCATTTATCTTAAGTCCTAAAATTTGGTAACCCGTTTCTCACTAAATAGACCTTCACAAACAGTGCAGACCCAGACCAGATTGATCCAGCAGTCTGATCAGAGTCTTCACTGCTTGCTTTTCTGACAAACTTAAATTCTTTGCATGCTAGTTCTATCTGCTGAGTGATAACCTTTAGATAAGAATGTGAACTCAGAATTTTCTTTTAAATGTTCAATCTGATGGAAAGAAAATATTCACAAATTTTATGCTCAAAATCTTCGTCTAGGCCAGATTAAAAAAAAATGTGTGGTTCAGGTTACACTTGAAAAAAACAGGGTCAGTGTTAGATTTAGGCTTGATTTCTATTGCGTCCCTGGGACCCAGTGCATCAACAAAAGTTGAGTCCCATCTAAATTTAACTGAGTCCCGGAAAGTTTAGTTCTCCACCAATAATTTTTCTGCAATGTTAAAACTCAAAGAAGTTAGCTAAAGCTATCAATTAACTTTAATCTCAAACATTTTCAGTTTACACTAAGTGATTGACGATCAGTTCGAAAAAAAAGAAAGAAAGAAGCAGACTTAGCAGTGATGGAGTCTTTGGCTATTAAACTTCTTTGCTTTTAAAAAGTCTTTACTTGACGCTCTAGACCAAGATTATTTTACATGAGCCTGTTGAAAATCGCATCAAACTGTGATAGTATTGGCTTTAGAATTAACTTTATAAAGTAATTTAAATGTTTCTAGAGTGATTCCTCGAGGCAACCGCCATTTTTACCAAGCAAATCGATTTTGGGAAAACCGTAAATCATTATTTATAGCAGAGCCTCGTTTTGAATTCAACCGTTGCTATGAACAACGTATCTCGGAAAACCACAACTGAATACTTTATAGTCTCTTTGTGATTTTGAAGTGTTGCAAAGTAGAAAAGACCGATATTCAAAGGTTTTAACTCTCTTCACTATTGATCTGGCTTAAATTTTATTATTTGTTGAAAGTCAACTGCTTTTGATCTTGCGTTCCATGTACGCAGGCTACTTGTCTATTTTGCGTACCAACGATTTTCGTTGTGTGTTTAGATATTTTTACGGCGTAAACGCGAACACTGAGGGTAGGTAGGTAGGATACTAATTTTTTTTTTAAAACTTTTTCTTGGAATATTCAAACCTACTTGGAAATGAAATAAGACAAAACCAATATAAAAGCAGGGCTTTTTTCACCATTTTGGGACGATGATCCATACCCCTGGGATTGGGAATTTTAGCGTGAAAATGCCAAGAAAGGGGAATTTTTAAAGCTTTTAGCTGTATTGTCAATTCAAAAAATACATCATATATTTATCTGAATTTAGCTGTAGTGTTCACTTATAATCACCATTGCATGATGTATTATATGAGACTATGCAATGTTGAATATTCGACAGTTTTAAGCCAACTTTTACCATGATAAAAATGATGAATTTTATTCAATTTTTATCTGATTTGAAATTGGGAATTTTCCTCCAAAAATTGGGAAAAAAAAGATACTTTTTGGCATTGGGAATATAACCCAATAACGGCTATAAAATTGGCCAAAAATAAGCCCTGAAAAGGGTCGATTATTTAAGCTTTTAATCCTTTTACTTCCAATACCAAAGACTGAATGCATAGAAATTTAGGTTTCCTGGTTTCATGTGGTCATTTTGATATGTATTTTTTTCTCTCCAAATTCTGAAGTTGGAAGAGAATAGCAGAACAAAATTATTATTAGTAGGAGGTAAAACTTTTGGGTAGGTCGGGTAACCTGAACCACACATTTTTTTTTTTTTGCCTTATCAATAATCTGGACCTAACCCTTAAAGCGCCAAGAAAAAAATGCATCTGAAAATGTTGTCTGCTGAAGTCTTGTTTGTTTGTTTGATTTGATTCTTTACGTCCCATCAACAATATTTCAGTTATAAAGGGACGGGTCTAACCAGTACTAAGCTAGGATAAATGTGTCTTGCTCAAGGACCACAACACAGTGACACTGGTGAGGCTCGAACATGTAGCCCTTAGGTCTCGAGTCAAGCACTCTACCACTGAGCCACTGTGCTCCCATCTGTCTGCTGAAGTCGTCTGCTTCAAATAATTGCCTATCATTTCTGACGAATTAAGTATAGAAGCAAACAGCGTGAACCCAGAACAGACTGCTCCTATAGGAGCAGTCTGATCTGGGTCCACACTTTTTGCCATAGAGGCTTCTTAAACATTTCTGCAGATGAGAAAAGCAGACGACTCTGATTGGCGCTTTAATGGCTAATATACTTTCAGAAAGAGGCTGAGGTGGGGATAATTGAGAAGGTGTCACTGAGAAACTTCATGTGCCACAACAAGCTTGACATACCATTTGGTCCGAACATCAACTTCATCCTTGGAAGAAATGGAAGTAAGTGCTTATTTCAGATCCCAGTTTCATGTTCAACTCAACTGAGCATGAAATTTTAAACCTGCATAGCAAGAAAATAAAGTTATTTCGTGCTTTAAAACTCTCAGACATTGTATTTATGCTACTTATAAATGTTAAAATGTCAACAATTGTTAGCATTTTAATATTTATGAGCATGATAAATTTCATGCTGAGTTGAGTTGAGCATGAAAAAAGTTTGATATCCATGAGTCCTCCAGGTTAGTGTGTACTGGTGATTGAAAAACTCTTCTTGTTGTAATGTGGGTACAGTAAAACGGCCACTCTAAAAAAAAACCCAAAATTGGTTTTCAAGACCAATTGTGGCTTAATGCAGGTCAAAAGTATTGTTGAACATTCTGCAATACTTTAGACCTTAATTTAGCTACCAATGGTTATTAAGATCTTTGTTTTGTTTTTTTAAGTGGCTGTTTTACACAGGTTTTACTGTACTGGACCCCATTCATCCTGGTGGATTATCCCATACACATTGACAAAATAGTATGGAATTTTCCATTTCATATTTTAAGGGGTTGCCAGTCAAAATTTCTATAAAATGATATGAGCCAAGATCTGACAAAAGGGACCTTCTGGCAATAAAAGTCAAAAATGAGATATTTACAGAGAAAGAAAGACCTAGATCTTGCGAACAACTACAGAAAATTCGAAGAGATTATCTTTACAAATAATAAAAAAATGAGCTTTTAGACTCGTATAGATTATGCGTTTTAAACATGACGTCACTTAAGGTTGTTAATAACGTTCTGACGTCAACACCATTGTGTTAACTTATGACGCTAAACAATGACGCTACGAGCAATATTTCAAGAATGCTCCATCTTTCTGTAAATTTGATGTGTATGCAATTGCATAGACTGCACAAATAGCCCACATACGCACATTCCGTATTTACAAAAGCATTTGAAATGAAGAACCCTGATTTAAAGGAAATGTGTAGTCCATACGCACAGCTGTTGCCATGGCAACAAACATTATACGTTTCACTTAATTTTTTCAGAACTGTTTGCGCTTTTGATTGTATTACATGTTGGAAGCAATTTGACTCTATTGTAAGAACATGCGAAATATTGAAAATTTAGACGTTTTTGAAATTTTGATTACACAAAAAAATGCTAAAATGCCCAAAGGACCCTTTTGTCAGATCCGCACTCATATATTTCTGTCCCTGAAGATTGTTTTCATCATAGCAAATAGTAAAGATCCTGAAAAAATGCTGCCTTATTCGGCATTTCATCTTATAGTCTTCACAGTGTGCCAAAGTACTTTTACCAGTATCCAGAATGAAAAGGGTCAAAAACAGCCATGATTTTTGGTGGTTCATTCTGGTTATTGAGGCCTAAAAAATGTTAACATTTGTGGAAATAAAAGAAGTGTTCAAAATAGTGACAATATTTTGCTCAAAATTATTTTATCTTGATCTATGTAACATTCTTGAATCAGCAATAGGAACTGAATTGTCAATGTTTGTATTTCTTGACCAATGTTTATAAAAGATTGATCTGCCAAATTATCGTTCAAACCAACTATTAAAATTGTATTGTCTTCTTAAAAAATTCTTGAGTTTTGGCCAAAATGAAAATTGATTTTAAAAAAAAAAATCAAAATTTTGGAATGAATATATTTATTTTGTCTTTTGAAGCGTATAACATCTCACATCGCTCAATGAAATGATGAAATAACGGTCGTAATTATTCCAAAATTTGAATATACTCTATACATCCATGAGCATGTGAGAATATTAGGTTGAATGAAGTATATGTAAACAAAATATAAATGTATCAAAACCAGGGATTTTCCTGCCTCTCTGAAGTCTGGGCCAGGGGCTCGTTGAATTTGGGGAAAAAAGCGTTGGGACCATCAAATTGGGAAAACTAGAACTGGACCGCCATTTTAAATCAATTAAAAAACATCTAAATATTAGTAGTGTATAGCTGCTTTAATTACCCACCATAAAGATACATGAAAAATTGCATAAAAATGTGAACGAAAACATGTTTTCGTTCACATTTTTATGCAATTATTCACGCATCTAAAACTTTGGTATTTTTGATCTGATTCTCATGAATTTTTTACCAAAATGTAAAACTAAGAAATTGGGAATGATTATGCACCTTTTGTGAAGTTTTTGCTCATCTTTTATTTGGGAAGGGGCAGATATTCGGCCCCAAATCAGGCCTAGGAAAATCCCTGAAAACAACATGGCCTGGCTTCATTGTTGTCATTTATATTTTCATGTGTATAGGTGGTAAGAGTGCAGTGTTAACAGCAGTAGTTGTTGGTCTTGGCGGTAAAGCCTCTGCTACATCTAGAGGAAACAAAATCAAAAGCTTCATCAAAACTGGGAAACAGTAAGTATTACTCTCAATAGAGTCCAATCCACTTTTTATGTCCCCCAAACCCGAAGGTGTGGATCCCGTCGGCGTCCACGTGGCTTCTTTTCCGTGCCTTATCTTCTGAACCGTTTGATAAATTTTGACCAAACTTGCATAGATACATTGTTGGGAGAATGGAACAAGTTGATTAGATTTTGGTGACCTTGACCTTATTTTCAAGGTCACAGCAGCACTTTGAAATGTCCGAAATATGGTTTCCATGCGTTGTCTTCTGAACTAGTGGATGGATTTTGACCAAACTTGAGCCACTGTGGGCCCAGCTACAGACCATGAGGCACCAACCCACCGATTAAAGCTTTACGTCAAGAGTCGTCATTAAGTTTGCAATTAAAGAGGAAAACATAGCTATAAACAGTGATTGGGTTTTCAACCAGGCATGCAGACTGTCATATGATATCCAAGTTATATATAACTTTTTTATAATGTTTGATTATCTTTTTGAATTAATCACTAAAATAAGGTTTTCCAACAATTCTTTTCAATTTATATAAACTAAATCACCATTAAATATAGGTTCTGATATGCGCTGTTGCAGAAGTGTTTCTAAACCAATGTTGTATTTAACAATTAACTCTGAGTGTTTGTGGTAGAATTTAGAAAATGCTTTTCGAATTTTATGATATCTATAATCTTGTTTTAATAGCTTAGCACAGGGTTTTACAGGACGCAATATCCTGCGTCTTATACGCATAAATCATTAGGTAGGACCCCTCAATTTACCTTACCTGCGTCCACTGGGACGCAGACATGTTTGTTGTGCCTTTCATTAAAATCCCAAATTCCAAAGTTATTTCGTAATGATTCGGGTTTTCCCATATTTACAGCCTATCTATAAACAGATAGTACAGGTGCTGTCGTTTAACCAATAATATCGGAAGGTGTGTCAAAACAGTCCAATCAAATTTGCGTTGCTATGGCGCTTTGAAATCTCATCATGTCTCGCACCCGCTCTGATTTATTGATCAACATAGACGCTTGTCAACCTATTGGGTTTTCTTACGGTCAAGCGTGTAAATGACTAGAAAAAAACGGCTGCTAAAATGTGGAAACAGAGTGATCTGAGAAACTTTTTTGGCAAAGAAATGCAGAAACGGACCAAGAACCATCCTCTAGCGGCTGTTCAGAGTCAGATCAGTCCAAATATTCTAAAAAAACCAGCCCCCCAAAAAAGATAGAAAATTCCTATCTAGCTGGCTAGGTTGGTACAAATGGTTAAGATGCGAAAATGACCTGATGTTTTGCGACACCTGTTTGACAGCTAAGGCCTGTTCGAATCCCTTCACGGAAGGATTTACTACCTCCCAAAATTTCTACGCTTATATAAAAAGATGGGACCCCCATTTTCAATGATGGGACCCCCATCATAACCAAAGTTGAGTCCCAGGGACCCCCAAACATTCAACTTGGTGTAAAACCCTGTTAGCAGTCAAAGATAGGTTTCTGTTGTTTAAGTCATCAACATTAGAACACACTCTCTTCCTATATTTAAGCATTTAGTTAAGTGCGTATCCAAAAATTATTTTTCTTATTTCTCAACCAAAACATATGTTGTGGGTACTCAAAAGTTCTTTTGAGCACCAGAAACATATGTAAAAACTGATGGACAAGAAAATGTTAACAATTTTACGCTAACATTTTTTGTTCTTCTAAACCTTTGCTATGTTGGTCTTGATCTGAGTCCAAAATGCATGAAACTGATAGTGTTTCTGAAATTATTATTTGAATGTTTAGTAAATAAGTCATTGGACAACAAAAGCATGAAAAATTATCCACTGTCCCAGCATGCGAAGAGTTTCTTGTATCCTTCCAGGTCAGGTGATGTTGAAATCAAACTGCGGAATCGTGGTGTGGACGCCTTTAAGCATGATGAGTACGGTGATTCTATCATTGTACAGAGAAAGTTTAGCAACGATGGAGGAAGCAGCTACAAATTGAAGGCAAAGAATGGTAAGATACAAATAGGGCCAGTAAAGCAAAATTTTAGGGTAAAATTGCCATTATTATCTTACCCATCAGTTTAAACATATGTTTTGGTTGCTCAAAAGAACCGTCTCATCAAGACGGTTCTTTTGAGTACCCACAACATATGTTTTGGTTTAGAAATAAGAAATATTTGTTTTCAGTTACACACTCTTATCTTGGGGCCTGAATACAGAGTGTAGTCCCTTTATAATGCTATGTTTAGGGTCCATAAAAATTAACAGTGTTATAAGTGAACTGTGTTTTAAAGCAACAATTTTACAATGACCATATACAACCACCAAAATGACAGGGGCATGTTGGTTTTCTCTTGTGGCACCCTGTCTGTTTACATTTGTGGATGCTCTAAATTCTATATAATGCATTAGGCCAGAATTTTTTTATTAGTTGATTTATAAACTCTCCGTAATTTTCAGGAAAGTAGAATATTTTTTTTTCTAAAATTATTTTTTGATTTTATCTGCCAACTCTTAATATTATTTGTTTTGTTGAAAAAAAAAATATTTTTGAGGTTCTGTCTGTATTTTTGAGAGTGACACTGTTAAAAGTGATTGTTTTGTCCAGATTTTTAGGATAATGATGATAAAACAGACTGTTGGTCTGAAAAAAAAATACAAAAAAACAACAACTGAAAATGACCAGTCAAAAAAAAGGCTCTGAAATTGACCAGTCAACTGGTCATTTTCAGAGTTTTTTTTTTCATCCCCGACCCTAAATCTGATTTTTCCCCCTGTAAATCAACTAATAAAAAATCTGGCTATTTAAATCAATCTCTTTGACAAGTGAATTTTTCAGGCCCAATGTCTGAGTCACTTATTTGTTTTCTGACTAAAAGACAAGGGAAGTTACTCTAGTGTTATTGAGTGGATTTTGATGCAAAGTATATGAGCCAAGATCTGACAAAAGGGACCTTCTGGCAATAAAAAGCAAAAGTGAGATATTTACAAAGGAAGAAAGACCTAGCTATTGTAAACATTTGCAGAAAATTTGAAGAGATTATCTTTACAAATAACAAAGATATGAGCCGTTAAACTCGTATATATGATGCGTTTTAAACATGACGTCCTTTAACGTTGTTAATGACGTTCTGACGTCAACATCATTGTGTTAAAATATGACGCTAATACAAAGCTGCTATGAGCAATATTTCAAGAATGCTTCTTGTTTCTGTAAATTTGGTGTGTATGCAATTGCATAGACTGCACAAATAGCCCACATACGAACATCCCGCATTTGAAATGAGGTAACCTGTTTTCAAGTAAGTGTGTAGTCCATATGCACAGCTGTTGCCATGGCAACATACATTATATGTATCACTTAATTTTATCAGAACTGTTTGCACCTTTGATTGTATTACATGTTAGAAGCAATTTGAGTCTATTGTAAGAACATGCAAAATCTTGAAAATTTAGAAGTCTTTGAAATTTTGATTACACAAAAACTGCTAAAATGCCCGAAGGACCCTTTTGTCAGATCGACGCTCATATGAATAAGAACACTCAACTACTTATCATTTATACCAAGAAAACATAAAATCTTACCAATCCATTTTTACCAATTTCAATTTCAAAAAAATGAAAAAAAAAATGGCAAACTCTCACAGTTCTTTGACCCATTGATTATAAAGCAATCAAATTGAGAATGACCGGGAAATACCACAATCACAGACCAACCCACAAAGTGACTGTTTCATTTGCAGCAAGACATACATTAAGGTTAAAAAAACTAAAACGCTTGTATTAATAGTTATTGTGTTAATAGTGGACATTTTCCTATATAATTGTAAAATTCAATGGTAAGTAAAAGTTTTGGGGAGCTAGGAAATGCCCAATTTAATGAGGTGTTATAAAGGGAACTGCACTGTACTTGAATAAAGTCCTGGAATTGAGGTATCAAAATTCCAAACTACATGAGCTAATTCCTATGAAATTGATATAATAATGAGCCGCGACATGTGATTTCCAACAATGTGGCGTTTTGACAAGTGTAGACTTAAGACGAGCCTGCACAGCCTCCTTTTAAGCTTAGACACTCCAAATGGTGTTCAGTCAGTAGCTTAACATTCATAGAATATTCAAGTGACTAGCAAAGGCTCTGATCAGATTGCGCGCATGCACAGGCTGATCTGAGCTTTTGCTGGTCGCACATACCACATTTTTGGAAATCTCATATCAGGGCTCATATATCTAATATGCAAAAAGTCACTCGTTATGCATACAAGTTACTCTTTAAACATACATGCAAAGCTGGCTCTTAGGGCCAGTTAAGCAAACTTTATCGTAAAAATGTGATTATTTTCTTAGACATCGGCTTTAACATATGTTTTCGGTGCTCAATAGAACTGTCTCATCGAGATGGTTCAGTTGAGTAACAACAACATATGGTTTGGTTGAGAAGTAAGAAAATAAGTTTTTCAATTATGCACTCTTATTTTGAGGCTTGCTGTCTAGTTGGCATAGAAGCCTAACTTTTTGTCCATTTAAAGTAAGAAAGACAGCAAGGATCAGGAATCGATACAATCAAGTACCACACCTGTCCCAAGATACCAAATGGGAAAGTAACAAAATCACAATAAACATCACAAACAAGAGCTAAGAGGTCAGCCCTTTCCCTTCAGGTGACCACAAGGCAGCAATGAACAGACGTGAAAGCATAACAAACACATTCAAGACATAAATAACACAAATGATCCACAAAAGAAGTACCGCCTTGGAACGGTCAGTAAAGATATTTTACTGGAGGGCTTAAACCGGTTTCACAGCGCGCCAACCTCAACCTTAGTTTAGATGTGGATCAAGACACTTAAATGTTTGGTTTGCATGAAAGACCACTAGTGGAGCGGGAAATGTCTGTTTTTTGAGACGATCATGCACTTCCGGATACAAGCATGAGACTTTCAGATTATGTTCTTCAAACCTTTCTTGTAAATATTTTCTCATTAGCCATCGCAAATTTTTCCATTTTTAAGATGGCTAACGGAAATTTCAAGATGGCTGCCAAATTCATATGTTAAGCAGAGTGGAAAGTGACAAAAAGAAGGCACATGCAGATATAAGCATGAAACTTGGTAAAAATGTTCGTGAGCATGAGTAATTTGAATAATTATCATTAGCCAATCGAAATTGGCCTATTTTCAAGATGGCGGTAATAAAATCCAAGATGGCCGCCGCAAAAAATCAGATCAGGACATGAAGATTTTACATGATACAAAGCAATTAATTTCATCTAAAATGGTAAAATTGGATTAAATATATCATAAATAATATTGGTTACCTTGAATCAGCCCTATCTGATTATTAAAGAATTAGTTTTAAAAGGGACGGAAATGGTGGTGGTGGGGGGGGGGGGGGGGGGGTAGGTAAAACTGACTAAAATACAGTGTTGTCGTCAAGCAATGGTAAAATGCAAATGGATGTCGTTTGCTTGTTTGCACTACAATCACATTATAAGATATGAATTATGTAAGCACTAGAAGACAATTAACAGGAACTGGAGCAATCAAAAGCCACATCTCGCTCTTAAAACCAAAACGTTAATAATTAAAAAATACAAATAGACAAAAATACAATGAAAACAAATGGCCAATCTAGTGGGTAGCTAGTTCTCAAAAGGTGGCCACTCAGTAGCCCAATTAGAACTTAAAGTATAATGAACAAACATAAGTCGAATCATCACCAAACCTCTGACACCAAAACAAATACCTATTATAATTAGTGTAGGTAAGATTTAATGTTCAGATGAAATAATCAGGGATCTTTAAAGGAAATGTGAATAAATTGAATAAAATTAGATCTTTGCCGAACTACTTTATTTTCAAGTAAAATCATAAAAGAAAATACTGGACAATGCATATTGCTTGGTACAATGTAATAAAAGGGGCAAAGATCAGGAATCGATACAATCAAGTACCACACCTGACCCAGAATACCACATGGAAAAGTGACAAATACACAATTTAACATCACAAACGAGAGCCAAGTAGTCAGCCCTTCCCAAGCAGGTGACCACAAGGCCCTGCTATAAGTAGCACTTCTAATTAGTCCCCCCTTGTTGACTGGTCACAATAGATCAAGTGGTAGAGTGTCCGTTTCCAGAGCTGGAGCTTGCAGGTTGAAAAAAAAAACAGCCATGTCACACTAAGATGGTTCAAAAAGAAACCAATTACTGCATTGCTTGGTTCTGAGCACAAGACATGCGATTGACTTTCTTATCCCACTCACTACTAACACAACTAACATTTTGACATAACTACTTAACTAAAAACAACAACAAAAATGTGCTTCCCAGTACTTGGTTCACCAAATCCCATCTGGTGTCTCCCTAGGTGGTTGAGATGTATCCATAGATAGAAAGATTTGAGTTTTTGAAATCTAAATTATGAAGCTCCAGTTGCAAAGGGTGGTTACCTTGCTGTCGTGGCGCTATGATTTTAATCAATATTATCAAGATTACACTATAGTGTTTAACTCATTTCGAAAAAATGATGAATAAACTTCTCCTTTTTCCATAAATGATGATCTCATTAGATTCATATTTTGAACACCCTCAAAATGCATATTCCATACTGGTGAAGGGTCTGTATTGAAGTATTCTGGGTACCTGCCTGCCTGCCTGCCTACCTTCCTGCATTTACCTGGGTTTTCAACCTACGACCTCCAGTTCCGGAAGCGGATGCCCTACAACTTGAACTATCGTGACAAGTCAACAAGGGGGCCTAATTATGGGAAGTGCTAATTATAGTAGGGACTTCCGCCATGAAGAATGTTTCATCATGTGTGAATGTAAAGCCAGCATACTTCAAGCATACTTTGAAAGAACCACAGCACTGGTTATCAAGGTATTCTTCCTTTGAAACCTGTCTCTGTCAGAACAAATAATTTCAGTACCTTAAATATGTCAGTTTAACTTATAATCTAGACGATTGTGTTATACATGTAGTAAGATGGGCTGCATACCATGCCTCAAAACATTGACACTGCAATTATAGCCTGGCATATCTGATTTGCTGCCTTCAAATTGATCAGACGCAGGTATAGCACCATCTGAGTTTGAAGAGTCATGTATTATTGCCTCTAGTGTCACAAAAGCATGGCTTGCACACAGAGTGGCTTAAGCCTTTCCTGGTATACTTATCAATCTTTGCAGTGTACATGTTTGCAATATCAGCGAGATATTACTGTTTACTTAGAAACAGGTAGAGTCCATGCTCGATAAGAGTAGAGTTACGTAGTTGGTCACATTATGGTACTTTATTCACCTCATTGGACAAATATAGGGTTGTTTTTTTTCTTTCATACTTCAAATTACAAATCTGTTTCGTCACCCTATTTGTATTGAGCACACACTTTAGTGGACAATCTAAGGAGCAAATCCATCCACAGCATATGTTTTGGAGTAAAATATTGACTTATGAGCGTCTTATAATTATGCTTCAACGTTCTTTTTTATTTTTATTGCCGTCATATATCATATAATATTACTTGTATCGTTATTATTATTATTTTTTTTATTATCTCAATAAATGATAGGCCTAAATGAATACATGTGTGTTTCCTTTTTCATGCCACAAAAATAGGGTAGGTAGGTAGGTAGGCTCTAACATTAAATTAAGACATAACATTAAATTATGATGACACCCTATATTATTCTACTGACTATTTAATAGTGCATATTGAGTCTGAGTGAACAAATTTTGATGTGTTATAAAAAGGCCTAAATGAAGAAACTACAATATTTTAAGGCCAAAACCTTCATATAGTAGTTAGTTCAGGAAATTTTTTATTGAGTCACGTTAAACACTAAAAATCACTTCAAAATTTTCAATATGTCTGCCTTAGTTTTATTCCCAAAGGCCATTTAATGTTTATGATAGGGTAGGTAGGGGAACAGGAACCAAACTATATTCATGTAAGCTTTATCATTAATACAAAATACACCATGCCAAACAGTATGCATTGCCCAGTATTACAATCATGTTTTACTTGGAAGATTTGGTAGTTTAAAAAAGGGAGAATTTTATTCAATTTATTTGCATTTTACCCTAATGCCCCCCATTTATACTGTCTGACCATTATATCTTTCCTACAATAATTATAATAGGTAAAACTAATTCATAGTTTATAATAGGAGTGTAGCTCAGACAAGCAAATTGACATCTAGTTGCATTTTTACCATTGTTTGATGGCAACACTGCATTTTTAGTCAATTTTCATGCCACAAAAATAGGGTAGGTAGGTAGGTAGGCTCTAACATTAAATTAAGACATAACATTAAATTATGATGACACCCTATATTATTCTACTGACTATTTAATAGTGCATATTGAGTCTGAGTGAACAAATTTTGATGTGTTATAAAAAGGCCTAATTGAAGAAACTACACTATTTTAAGCCCAAAACCTTTATATAGTAGTTAGTTCAGGAAATTTTTATTGAGTCAACGTTAAACACTGAAAATCACTTCAAAATTTTCAATATGCCTGCCTTAGTTTTATTCCCAAAGGCCATTTAATGTTTATGATGTGCTTAATTTTCCCCCATTTGGGCCCCATTTAACCCTTATTCTCAAATAATATTTGCTAATTTCAAGAAAACCTTTACCCTTTTATGATGTATTTCATCCAATAATACCATTTTAGATGTTATTTTATTTCTTTGTATGATGTAAAATCTTCATTTCATGATTTTACGTTTATTGAGGCGACCATCTTAGATTTTAGCGCCGCCATCTTGAAAATTGACCAATTTTGATTGGCTAACGAGAAAAATTTTAATATCTCATGCTAATGAACATTTCTACCAAGTTGCATGCTTGTATCCGGATGTGCATGATTATTGTCACTTCCCGCTCCACTACACTAACTTATCCATGCATCATCTAGAACATACGCCTTCATCTATGCTTCTGCTTTGAGTGTGCAAGTTGCAAAGTCTCTGGTGAGACACTGTCCGAGACTAAGCTGATTGCATATGCGATACATACAAACTTTCATGAACTGGCCTACACTATTAATTTCTAGGCACACTGATATCCTCAAAGAAGGAAGATTTGTCACGGATCCTGGACCATTTCAACATACAAGTGGACAACCCTGTGGCTGTACTGAACCAGGAAACTAGTAAAAACTTCCTCAACTCTAGAAGTGCTCATGACAAGTACAAGGTAATTTGAATTGTATTATACAGTAAGACCTGTCTTAAGCAGCCACTCAAAAAGAAGACCAAAAATTGGGTTTTAAGACTGTTTATCTCTTAATGCAGGTCAAAAGTATTGCAGAATGCTCCAAGGGGAGCATTCTGCAATACTTTTGACCTTCATTAAGCTACCATTCAATTTTGCTATTAAGACGTTTGTTTTGTCTATTTTTGAGTGGCCGCTTAAGACAAGTTTTACTGTATATGTACAGGTGATTGCTCTGTGGAGCTCTGCTCAGGCAACATGTTAACCAATATGTTCTTAAAATGTTTGGGCTTCACTTATTAATTTGGCATCTGGGTGTAAAAGTTAGTTAGCTTGCTATTTTACTTTTTTTGGCATATAAACATATGGTGATGGTGTTCCTGAAAGAATTTGCTAAAAAGTTAATTTTGAAAATAAGTCAGAAGACAACAACAAAACCATGAAAAATTACCCAGCATACAAATACCCTGTTAACCTTCAAGGGCCAGGAAAAAAATGCATCTGACAATGTTGTCTGCTGAAGTCGTCTGCTGCAAATAATTGCCTAACATTACTGATGAATTAAGTATAGAAGCAAACAGCATGGACCAAGAACAGACTGCTCCTATAGTAACAGTCTGATCTGGGTCCACACTTTTTGCCATAGAGGCTTCTTAAACATTTCAGCAGACGAGAAAATCAGACAACTTTTGTTGCGATAGGCGCATTAAAGGTTAACAGGGATTGAAATTTTGCTTGTCCCATATCTCAAAATATTTTAGCTATAACCTTCCCCTTGTGATTTAGATTTCTAGCCCCTACTATCATCTTTCCCATGGAGCAGTTTGATCAGGGTTTATATTGTTTGCCTCCATGAAAAAATCTAGTCTGAAGTGCACTTGAATATATGCAGCAGACGTAAAAAAGCAGACATTTTCAGGACAAAAATTATAGTGGCGAGATAGAGGCTAATTGGGATGGGAAGTAGCATTCTGTGTTAAAGGTGTAGAACAGACTTCTCAGATGCAGCACCCTTAAGGGATTTTTTGGTGTTCTCAAGGACCGAAATTCGGCCCCTTTCCCAATGGAATTTAGGTGACTTTTTTCCCAATTTTGAAAAAAAATTGGAAAATTTGTTTTTTATTGACCAAAAACGAATTAATTGTGCACTATAACAAATTTCCCAATTTAGGGGTTTATCACGCTAATTTTTTCTAATCTGAAAGGCCCTAGGGCCCCTTCCCAAAATTGCAAAAAAAAAATCTCTGCCCTTGTTATTTGTGGACTGCATAGGTCAAGATAAACAAAATTTTTGAGCAATTGGGTAAGTTACTCCTTTTTCATTCATTTAGGTATTGCATACTCTAATTGGGTATTCATAAATTCTAAGAAATGTTTATTTGCATATTTTGCTTTTTTAAATTGGGTATTTTCGTAGGTGTTAAAACTTTCCATGATTTTACAGTTTGTTTTAGACACGTTCACTCCCGAGTGGCAGCTACTTTCAGTTTCGATATTTGGGATGTCTATTCTTGTTGAAAATTGAGGATACAATTCTGAATCCTGGTCTTGCACACTTATAAAGCAGTTTAATAATGGTATCAACATTACCTGAAGTAAGCCATATTTAAATAACCGTTATTCTGTTGCTTTGCTGCAAAAAATTAGCCTTTTTTCACCCTCGCTTCGACTTGGCAGCCATTTTGGGCAACACAATGCTATCACTCTATTAAACCAGTCAGTTGACTGTGTTCTTTTAGCTACTCTGAACTAAAACCAACCACAACGGTGCATATTTCCAATAGTGCCAAACATACTTCCAGTCGATCTTGTACCAGAAAATTAGGAAGTTTACAGACGGCAAAATGATAAAAGATGGTACACACCGCTATTTATTTGCATTGGGTATTTAGAATTTCTCTTGATACGCTACCAACTCAGTTCTTACTGCTTTTTTGGATAATTAATATGGGTAAATACGCAAATGCTCTTACTAATAAAGGTACTGCTGCTATCTAGGAGCCCATACTGGATTGTATTATGCTTTACCTGCTGCATGCAATTTTTCTAAATTTTAGAAGTAACAATCAAAATTAATTAATACTCTAAACTATTTCAGTTTTTTCTGAAGGCCACTCAACTTGACCAGATCAAGGAGGATTATTCCCGGGCCAGTCAGCACAAGCATATCACAGACGAAATTATAGAACAAAAAATTCAGGTAATAGACAGTTTTACTCTTTTGTGTATTTAATCTGCCGTTCCCAGACTTTGCCAAAGCTTAAGAAGGAAGTGTACCGGTATGACTCGTAGCAAAGTACAAGTCTTTGAAGGGAGCGCAGTGGCTCAGTGGTAGAGTGCTTTACTTGAGAACCAGGGACCACGGGTTCAAGCCTCACCGGCGTCACTGTGTTGTGGTCCTTGAGCAAGACACATTTATCCTAGCTTAGTACTGGTTCAACCCAGGAAGACCTGTCCCTATATAACTCAAAGATTGTTGATGGGATGTAAAGAATCAAATCAAACAAACAAACAAATGTTTTGGATGCTCAAAAGAGATTGTTCTTTTGACCACTAACAACATACAGTAAAACCTGTCTTAAGCGGTCACTCAAAAAGAAGACCAAAGATTGGTTTTCAAGACCAATTATCACTTAATGCAGTTCAAAAGTATTGCAGAATGCTCCAAGAAAGCATTCTGCAATACTTTTGACCTTCATTAAGCAACCAATTGTATTTAAGACCTTTGTTTTGTCTATTGGCTGCTTAAGACAGGTTTTACTGTATACATGCTTCGATAGAGAATAATTTATTTTTTATTGCTCCCTTTTATCCCGCTTTCACATTTTATTGGATTGTTGCTCCAAATATTCTGTCCTCCTCAGACTCTGCCCAAGCTTGAGAAGGAAGAATTTCTTATCCATGAATTTAAACATTTGGTTTGGGTAATCAAATCAATGAAAGGAGTTCTTTTGAGGACCCATAGCATAGGCTTTGGTTTAGAAATAAGATTTAATTTTTTTTATCACACTTATAATTTACTTATTCTGTTGTCCCCAGACACTGCCCAAGCTAGAGAAAGAAGTACTTGACTGGGAACAAAAGTACAAGTCATTGACGGCCGAACAAGTGATTATTTTCTTATATGTATTCTGTTGTCCCCAGACACTGCCCAAGCTAGAGAAAGAAGTATTTGACTGGGAACAAAAGTACAAGTCATTGACGGCCGAACAAATGATTATTTTTATGCACCCGCCATGATAATGGCCGGGGCATTAAGTGTTACCCCTGTTCGTCCATCCGTACGTACTTTACATACATAATTACGTACGTCTGTCCCAACGATGTCCGCTCTCTAACTCGAATATTTTTTATCAGAATTTTATGAAACTTGGTCACATTGTTTAGTACCACAATGTCTTCTTCAAGTTCTATAATGGTCCATATCGCACCAGGCTTTCAAGAGTTATGGCCCTTTGTTTATGAAAATTCATCATTTGAAACGACGTCCGCTCCGCTCTCAAAGTCGCATATTTTTGATCAGAATTTTATGAAACTTTGTCACATTGTTTAGTACCATGATGTCTTATTCAAGTTCGATAATGGTCCATATCGCATTAGGCTTTCAAGAGTTATGGCCCTTTGTTTATGAAAAATCACCATTTGAAACGACGTCCGCTCTCTAAGTCGAATATTTTTAATCAGAATATTATGAAACTTTGTCTCATTGTTAAGTACCATGATGTCTTCTTCAAGTTCGATAATGGTTCATATTGCACTAGGCTTTCAAGACTTATGGCCCTTTGTTTATGAAAATTCACCGTTTTAAACGATGTCCGCTCTCTAACTCGATTTTTTTTCATCAGAATTTTATGAAACTTGGTCAGATTATCTAGTACCATGATGTCTTCTTCAATCTTGATAATGGTCTATATTACACCATGCTGTAAGGAGTTATTGCCCTTCGTTTATGAAAAAACATTGATTGAAACGGCGTCTGCTGTCTAAGATGAATAGATTTGATTATAATTCTATGAAACTTGGTCACATTATTAAGTACCATAATGTGTTCAAGTTTCAGAATGGCCCATATCGTATCATGCCTTTAGGAGTTATTGCCCTTTGTTAATGACAATTCCCTATTTATACCAATTTGGCAATAGCGGGGGCATCCGTGTCCCATGGACACATTTCTAGTCTTATATGTATTCTGTTGTCCCCAGACACTGCCCAAGCTAGAGAAAGAAGTATTTGACTGGGAACAAAAGTACAAGTCATTGACAGCCGAACAAGTGATTATTTTCTTATATATATTCTATTGTCCCCAGACACTGCCCAAGCTAGAGAAAGAAGTATTTGACTGGGAACAAAAGTACAAGTCATTGACGGCCATTGATGAGCTGAAGAACAAGGTGAAACAGCTCAAGAATGAACTAGCCTGGGCCTGGGTTATTGAGAAAGAAAAGGTACAAATATACAATTGCCTGTAGTCATGTCCAGTTAAGGCCAAATAAAAAAAAAAAATATCTGGGTTTCGGGTAACCCGACCCTCGCTAAATTTACTTGTGAAACCTAGATTTTTTTTCAGGTTTTCTGGAAAAAATATAATTTTATGCTTTTTGAAGGGCGAAATGCCTTTCAAAATGCATTAAATTATATTTAATTCCAGAAAAAAAAAATAAAAAAAAAAATATATGTGTCAACCCTACCTAAAATTTTCAGACCTGTTACCCAAAACAGACTCTTATTTTTTTATTTGGCCTTACTTATCAGTTTAAACATGTTTTGGGTGCTCAAAAGAACCATCTCAGTGAGATAGTTGTTTTTGAGTACCTACAACCTATGTTTCCATTGAAAAATAAAAATAATTTTCAATTACACACACTTATCTTGGAGCACAGTGGCTTAACTGTTAAGGCGTTGGACTGGGGATCAAAGGGTTTCTAGTTCAAGACTTGCCACTGTTGCAGTCACTGTGTTGTATCCTTGAGCAAGGCATTTTATCTGTTGCTTAGTACTGGTTAAACCCAGGAAGACAGGAAATTGTCCTGACACTACTGAAAAATTGTTGACCGGGATGTAAAGTATTAAAACAAACAAGCAAACACTATTTTCTGTAGGCATTTATAGTCAGTATGTTGGCCAATGAACCCTTTGTATACATGTACAAAGAATTCTTCAGTTTGGTTTGATACAATGAATTAGGGGATAACTGTATTCAAAATTTTCATTTGGGGAGGTATATCGTCGGATATACGGTCTGAAATTTAGTTTTATGGCGACGCGTGAGAGGAGCAGTAAAACGTGAATTCCGACTGTATATCCGACTATATATCTCCCCAAATGAATATTTTGAATATGGTTATCCCAATTTTTAATGCATCTCTGCAGTTTCGCCTCAAATTGGAGAGTTGCAAGCCTAATAAAGCAGCACGTCATCCAACAATATGTTACATAATTAATAATGACGTCAAACTATTTCCGACAATATATCGCAGGATATACTCTGCGATATACTGTGGCAAATTTTTTACGTTATCCAATCAGACGTCGCGTTACAAAATCAAGTGGGAGCGCAGTGGCTCAGTGGTAGAGTGCTTGACTCGAGACCGAAGGGTAGCGGGTTCGAGCCTCACCGGCGTCACTGCGTTGTGGTCCTTGAGCAAGACACATTTATCCTAGCTTAGTACTGGTTAAACCCAGGAAGAACCGTCCCGCATAACTGAAAGATTGTTGAATGGACGTAAAGAATCAAATCAAACAAACAAACAAAATCAAGTGCATTAGAATCTGGGATAAATGGTCGTACTAATTGAGGGGTCTCAGGTTAGAACTTCCAAATTAAGATGTATTTCAGTCCCTGAAGATTGTTATAATGTTAGCAAACAGTGCAGACCCTGGTAAAATTTGCAATACTTTTGACCTGCATTAAGAGATAATTGGTCTTGAAAACCAATTTTCAGTCTTTCTGAGAGTGGCCGTTTTACACAGGTTTTCATGTATAATCAACTACGGTTTTTCATGATAAATTTAATCTTTCAAGAGCCACCTTTGTCACTATTTGAAAAAAGTGGAGAGAAGCAGCTCAATAGTAGAGTTAAGAACAGGACTTGAGATTGGGGGTCAATGGTTTGAGCCTTACCAAAGGCACTATGCTGTGTCCTTGAGCAACACTTTATTAGCTGCCTATAACTGGATCAACAAAGTCCCGATATGACCAAAAATTGTTGACTGTGACGTAAAGCATAAAAACAAACACACAAAAATATGTTTTGCCAATCTACTACAAGTTCTGTTTATCCAAATCGTTGTTAATATTTCTTGAAGTTTATATTGATTGAGGTTGAATTGAATAAGCTGAGAAAATGCAAGAACATTGAATTACCCACTAGAATAACCAGTTTTGACTTTTACTTTTACCTAGGGTATAACTCCACTACAGAAAGAGCTACAAGGGGAAGAATCCAGACTTCCTAGGTTTGCTCAGAAGGCAGAGGAAACAAAGGTAACTGTAAAACCTGTGTATAACGGCCACTCTCAAAAAGACCAAAAATTGGTTTTCAAAACCAATTATCGCTTAATGCAGGTCAAAAGTATTGCAGAATGCTCCAAGGGGAGCATTCTGCAATTCTTTCAACCTTCATTAAGCCACCATTTGTCATTTAGATCTTTGTTTTGTCTTTTTTTGAGTGGTTATTTTACACAAGTTTAACGGTAATAGTCATTTGGGCCTCAAAGTGACAAAACCTGTCTTCGGTGTTTTCAACCAAGTAAGACTCAATGCAGCCTGCTCAGCTATGGAGACTAGCTTGCATGATGAAATTCTGTATGAAGCAAGCTTAGATAGTATACTTTGTAGTGAGGGAAATACAAAGGCGCTGATTGCGCAGCTGGTCTGCTCCTGTAGTTTTCACATGAAACAAAGTCAAGTTTTCTCATGGAGACTGTTCTATTGAGTACCCACAACTTATGTTTTGGTTGAGATCTAAGAAAATGAATTTGGAATTCCCTCCTTTTCTGGAGGCTAAGTGTCAGATTAGCTAGTTATCTGATGAGTTTCAGACACAACACAAACCGGGCCGGGTAGCGCAGTCGGTAACGTGTCTGGCAACAGATGCGAGTCTGACTGCAGATCTAGGGGTCGCAAGTTCGGTCCCGGCCCGGTCCCATACTTTCGTGGAGATTGATCATGAAATAATTTCTATGGTCATTCTCTTCCCTTCCGCTGAATCATTCAAGAAAGGTTGTTGTCAGTTACAAGCGAAAGTATGTGCACAAAGTACTGGTTAACTGCTTGTTCAAGCTTGCCCAGGAAACAGTGTGGTTAGGTGAACTGACTGTCCTGCCATGACCATAGCTGTTGACTTGGGACGTAAAGCAACAAAACAATAACAATAAGACACAACACAAGTTAACATTTGATTGCACCGACTCAAGAGGAGAGAAAACATGGTTAATCAATAAATAGTACTAGTAATAATAAAGGATGACATTGGTGGGGTGGTCGGGAAGAGTGTGGTT
This sequence comes from Loripinus fragilis, assembly GCA_964019695.1. Classification (NCBI taxonomy): domain Eukaryota; kingdom Metazoa; phylum Mollusca; class Bivalvia; order Lucinida; family Lucinidae; genus Loripinus; species Loripinus fragilis. The sequence goes on from OZ026518.1 coordinate 87,899,764, forward strand.
TTCATCATTATTGTGAGGTAGGATAGTGAGGGTACACTCAGAGTATCAACCACATCATCTAAAACCACCACCACACAAAGCCCATTCCCTCCGTACCCTACCCAATAGTGAACCACACCAACCCAAAAGAAACACATGGCACTGTACCCTAACCCCCTCTCACATCACACCATCACTCCCTATCCTTTCAGGGTAGGATAGGGTACACACCAGCTTGAGATGCCCTACCCAACACAACCACACAAACAAACCATTTCACACCACACACTACCATACCATACCCTTTCCTACCCTACATGAACAGTTAGGGAAGTAGACTCTGTTTCTACCAGCTCTTGTTTAACTCTGCATACTGGGTAATGTTTCATGCTTTTAAATTGATGTTTCTTCCTTTTTTCACAATCTAACTTTTTCAAAAAAAAAAAGAAAAATATTTCAGGAACACTCAGAGTATCAAACTATTTGGATCCAGATCAGGACCAGTGTTCTGTTGGTCCTGATCTGGGTTCAAACTGATTGTAAAGGTTATTAGCGGAAGACTGAAGTCACCGCTAGCAAGGATCCTGGCGCCGGTACCATACTTTTGTGGAGATTGATCATAAAAATGATGTATAAGGCCATTCTCCTCCCTTCAGCTGATTCAAGAAGGATTGTTGTCAGTTACAAGCGAAAGCATATGCATGAAGTACTGGTGAACCACTTAGTCAAGCTTGCCCAGGAAAAGTGTGGTAAGGTTAACTGACCATCCCAACATGAGTCGACCCTATCTGTTGACTGGGACATAAAGAATCAAACCATCTAGCCACTAGCAAGAAAAGAGTTTTAAGCATTGTCTTGGCTCTGTTGGTGATGTTTACCCTTAAAGCGCCACCTATAATTTGCAGCAGACGACAATTAAAAATTTTGCTGTTTTTTTTCAAAAATAACAAAGAAGGCATTATATTTCATGAGAATCGTCTGCTGGGAGACGATTCTCACGAAATATCATATCTTATTTTTTTTTTAAAAAAAAATAAGAAAGATGTCGCAAAAATTGTCGTCTGCTGCAGTTGTGATTGGCGCTTTAAGGGTTAAGATTGTTGTACATTTACAGGCAAAATTTGAGACAAAGACAGCTCGGCTGAAAGAACTTCAGTCTCTTCTGAATGATTCGGGAAAAGAAGTCAAAGAGTTGCAGCCGGCGCATCAAGAAGCGAAGGTTGCGGTAAATGACCAGAAAAGAGTAGCAAGAGCTGCCCAGGTACCTAGGTCAAAACAATAAAGCACTTGTTTCCGGTTACCCTACCGACCCTAATATTTTGGGGGCCTACTCAAACTTTTTGAAGCCTTTTGATATTAAAGTCTATTTTAGACTTTTTTGGGGGGATTTTTAAAAAAAAATTCCATACAAAAAAAGTTTTTATAAAAAAAAAGTTTACCTACCTACTGACCCTTAAAATATTGGAGATGTAACCAGAAACCAGATATTTTATAAATTTTGGCCTTATTGCATGAGTGAAAGTTTTCAGGACTTTGATACTTTCTTTCCATAGAAAGTCAGCCTCAAAATCCTGATTTCAGCAGATTATGATTGCTTTTCAGGTTTATTATCACCAGGGGTGCATAATGGGATTACAGTAAACCATTTAACTTTATATTGTTTATACTTTAAAGGCACACTGTAAGTTTTAAGACTTAAAAATTCTTGAGTTCAGGATTTTGAAAATTATTAACTTTTACCCAGGTGTATACATATATGACTTACCAATAATCATACAGACAAATCTAGTAAAATTTGATGTCCTCGGGGTTTGAAGTTTTATTTTGAATTATAAGGAGGTAGATATAAAATATATAACCACCAAAAATGCTTATTATCTTTTCTTTTTCTACCAAACATAAATTTTAGGCTCGTAAAAGAAAGGTCTCAATAAGACATATCTTTTTCGTACCCAAAATATATGTTATTATGGACAGTTATTAAAATAGATCATGAATAGGTCCTATTATTTTAATTCTGTGTCGAAAATTAATTATACCCCCCGCAAACTTTGTTTGTAGGGGGTATACTGTTTTCACGTTGTCCCTTCGTCCGTCAGTCCTTGCGTCCGTCCGTCCGTAACACTTTGTTTCCTTAATATCTTGAAGAGTCATTGCTGGATTTTCATTAAACCTTGCAAACATGTTCATATATGCAAGACAAATTTTTAAGACAAAAAAGTAAGGGCTAGGGGCCAATTCTATCAGAGTTATTTCCCTTTGTAGTTCTAAATGGCTTTTAATATAGGGTTTTATGCTTATGCTATTATAGGCCATACATGGGCCCATCAACTCCTACCACAGCTTTTGATGGAACAATTTGATACTTTTCCTATACAATGTAAGCACATTGAACATATGCATGAAGGAGTTTGGTTCAGAAAAAATAATTTTTGACAAAATGACAGCTGTGAGAACTTAGACAATATTTCCCTAATAGGGCTTTTGTATATGCATAGATGGTGCCTTTATGGGCCAATCAACTCCTACCACAGCTTTTGATGGAGCAATTTGATACTTTGCTGATACAATGTAAGCACATTGAACATATGCATGAAGGTGTTTGGTTCAGAAAAAATAATTTTTTTACAAAATGACAGCTGTGAGAACTTAGACAATTTTTTCCCTAATATGGCTTTTGTATATGCATACATGGTGCCTTAATAGGCCAATCAACTTCTACCACAGCTTTTAATGGAGCAATTTGATACTTTGCCGATACAATGTAGACACATTGAACATATGCATGAAGGAGTGTTATAATTTTTGTTTGCACATATTATACTGAAATCTTCTTTTCAAAACTAAAGTCTGCTGGTTTGAACTATAACTTGACAAGTTTTTTCTCTGACTCTTACTGTGCGGGGGGTATCTAATAAGCATTGCTTATTGACTTTTTTCATTTGGAATTAGCGAGCATTTCGAAAAGTCAAACTTTCGAGTTTTTACTGTATGTTGTGTTTGTTTTCAGAATGGAGTGAAGCAGGTTGATGCTCTTTTGCATAATTCCAAAAAGGAGAAAGATTCCATTGTATGTAGGATTAAGGAGATGCAAACAGCGTAAGTACAGGTTGACCTTGACCTAGTTTAAGGGAAAGTTTTCAGCATGATTCCTGAATTCTGGATTTCCCAAAGAAAGTCAGACTCAAAATACTGAATAATGCAAATTATAGTAGCTTCTGCATTTTATTATTTGGTTGGATTAATCCTGAATTTAGCCTCACAGATTTTCGACATACTGAATTAGGCAGATTATAATAGCGTCTGTATTTTATTATGTGGCTGAGTTTTCAGGATTAATCCTGAATTCAGGATTTTCAAAATAATGAATAAGGCAGATTATAGTACTGTCATGCAAACCAAGAGGGACAGTGATGTAATATTTTTTTACAATTGTTAAGTAAAACATTAACTTGTACACTCCACTTGAGCTAACGCGAATAGATAGATCACTTGTATATTAATTCTATACACAAGTGATCTACCGATTCTGAGTCCCTAATAACTTTGTAAACAAAACATGACGTCACTGTCACTCTTGGCTGCCAGGACAGTAGCTTCTTATTTATTTTCAGAATATCAAAGGACAATTGACTAATTAAACTTAAATAGTTTATATTTTGGAGGCATATTGCAAGTATTAAGATTTGATTTTCTGCACTTCAAGTTTTTAAAAAAATTGAACTTTTGTCAATGTACATATTCCTGAGACTACATTTTATGAGAGGAGTAATATCCATATTCAGACTTTCAACCCAGTCATACTTTTCTCACTTATATTTTTTCGCTTCTTATTTTTAGCTCTTCAGAGCACAAAGGAGAGCTTAGGTGATTTTTCTTGGTCTATTGTCTGTGACTTTTTCTATAACAACTCCAGGGGAAAAAATATTTCAATATTGCACTTGTCCTGCAGACACATAAACTTGTCCTTTAAAAACATATGACATAAAGAACTTCGATTTTTGAGATTCAACTGTATGTATAATGGGAAAATTTAGGTCTCTCTGTACAGTTCTGTGGCCCAGCCAAGCAGTCCACATTTATATGACATACAGTATGACTGTGAAAAATAAGTGTAAGTTAAAGTGATAATTCCGACTTTTTTTCATATACATTTATCATAGAGCTAATAGTATACTGGGAACCAAATGACCATTTATTTTGTTGAAACTGCTCCAATTAGCCCATAATTTAATTGCACTCACATGCCACAGGGGATCGCCATTAATCACTTTAATACTCCAAGAAGAATTCCTCAGGCAGCACTACTATACACAAGGTGTAGTAATCAGGTCAAGCAGGATAATTACAGTCAGTGTATAATGTTTGGTCTGATCTATTTTTAAACCGGTTGGAAAGATTATCAAAGAGTGTCAAACAGTTTGTATCCAGATCAGGCCCGACAACATGTCATACCTCTTATCAATTTTTTTTGTAAAGCTTATCAGCAGACGACACAAACAGGTTTAAAGTAAAATGGTATGAGCATCAAGCACCGCATCTGCGTTTGATTATAGTCTGATCAGTGTTTTCACAGCAACATAATGGGTAGCTAAAGTATCCAAGCTTCAAGGACTCTGGCTAGAATTGGCAGATTCATACACAAACAGGCGAGACTCAGATCAGGCTGGATATAGACACTGTATGGTCAGAGTCTTTGCTGTCTGCATGGATCAATTCCCAGGCTGAACTGAGTCTGATAGGCTTGCAAGCCATTTTGTTGGATTGGACCTAATAAGCTGGACTTGGTTTGAATTTTCAAGAATTTGCTCAGATTTATGGAAATGATAATAGGAATGATGAAAAATATGACATTAAACAATGCAAATACATGTACTCTTTGTGAATACAGGATTATTTTGAATGTTTTAATTGTCTGCCTTTTTCTTTAAGAAATCACTTTTCCAAAAAAACTTTTTTCAGGAATGCGATCAGAGCACCAAACAGTTTGGATCCTGATCAGGTCCCTTATTTTGATGGGCCTGATCTTGGTTCAAAATGTTTGCAAAGCAGAAGATATAATGCACATAGCTAAATATTACAATTTCAATTAATGCTATTAACTATTACTTATTTAGGGGCCCTGAACCAGAACTGCTTATTTCTGTAGTGCAAAAATGTAAGGTAGCCCCTGTCTAAAGTAATTCTCATTCTTATCACTTGAAGCCATCAATACTCAATGAAATAATTGAATGGAAGCACAGCCTAATTATAAGCTTTCTCCAATGAGATGTGGTGCCATTAACTCACAGCTAAGGTGACCAGACGCTTGATTTAAAGCTATTTGGCAACCATGAGGGAAAACATGTCAGCAGCCAGTTGTTGGTTTTATGGGCAATAAACTTGCTTTTAATCACCTTAGCTGATTAAGAAGCAGAGTGGTAAAAATAAATTAGTAATTAATGAGGAATTTATTTTTGATCAAGATAAATATTAATAGGGCCGGAACATTCCCTTTAACACCAAAAGTTGTGACAGCTGAGCTGCCAACCCTTTTTGGGTAAACTTACACTCACTTTTCCACATAAAACCATTTGAGGACAGCATTTCTACATATGTTTTGGTTGAGAAATAAGAAAAATAATTTTCTGTTGGGGGCCTGCTAAGGTCCAGTTAAACAAATTTTTTTTAGAGTAAAAATCTAAATTTTTCCTTAGCCATCAAAAGATGGTTCTTTTGAGTACCCACAGCATATGTTTTGGTCGAGAAATTAGAAAATTAATTTTCAATTGGGTACTTTTATCTGGAGGCCTATCACAATTGTAATCTGGCTGAAACTTTGTTGAAATTAACTGAAACATTGCTTTGAAAAATAAATCAATCGTAACATGACACTCCAATAACGCGATACCAACACAGCAACAATATTCTCTGGTATTACAGAGCTCAGCATGACTATGCAGCAGAACGTCAGGCCCGCCTAGAGAAGATTGAAGACCTAGAGGAGAGAGTGAGAAGCCTGGAGGCCCAGGAACAAACCACTGACCACCAGCTTGAGCAGTTCAGAAGTGCTGTTACCAAATATAAAAATGACACATATAAGATCAGGTAAGATTCATCATATTCAACCCAATATTCTTGCATAGATGTCTCTTCATATAGCTGTTTACATCCATTGTCAATTGAACGAAAATCCATGTTCAAATCAGGAGATTCATGTGCTGTTTGAACATGGGTCTGAACTTGAAAATACTTAAAATGAGCCCTGCATTATTTGCATGACGTTATATACGGAAAGCATTGCGGACCAGACTGATAATTTCGCGAACGTTTTTGTTCGAGAAAACGTTGCAAACGTTTATGACGTTGTGACGACGTTATGACGTTCGAAAGTACACAACCGACACCATTTTGTTTAAAGAAATCCAGTGTAAGAAAATGGACAATTAAATGTTTTAGCAGTGTTTTCAGTGCAAATTGGGCTGGAATAAGGTAAAATATGCAAGAATAATGATCACAAGTGTTTGTTTCATTGCATTAACACTTTCCGGGTCCCTAGAATGACGTTGAACACTCTGCCTATCGGCCTCGTGTTCAAACAGCATCCTTGGAGCCGGCAAATGGTAATGCATGAAAAAACATGTGTGATCCCTATATGTGTACATCCATCTATTCCTCTGTTAACATTTTCGAACATCTCTAAAACCACTTTCCCATTAAATGTTTCCGAACCACACCCAGAATGCCACTCAAATCAGTCAAATTCATCTGATAGTGAATAACTGACCAATGTAACAATATCTTAGCATGTGATATAGTCCCACATACAAAATCGCATACAGTAAAACCTGTCTTAAGCGTCCACTCAAAAATAGACAAAACATAGATCTTAATGACAAATGGTAGCTTAATACAGGTCGAAAGTATTGCAGAATGCTTCCCTTGCATTCTGCAATACTTTCGACCTGTATTAAGCTACCATTTGTCATTAAGATCTATGTTTTGTCTATTTTTGAGTGGACGCTTAGCGCATTCTGCAATACTTTTCACCTGCATTAAGAGATAATTGGTCTTGAAAACCAATTTTTGGTCTTTTTGACAGTGGCCGTTTTAGACAGGGTTTACTGTATATTCAATCTCCCACAGTTGATCCATGTTTAACCTTACAGTAAATGGATAGATGCAGACCAGTTTAAATTGGGCGTGGATTTTGGAATGGTGAATTGAACTCAATTTCATATGGAGACTCCTTACGGTGTGGGAAGGAAAGTTTGTTCAAATGGTCGTGGTCATTTAAAGCCCTTTAAAATCTTCCTTCTTCAGAACCAGAGGGTCAATGAACTTGGGTCTTGGTGTTTGTTTTAGGATGTGGGTCAGATGATCCTAGGTTGACCTTGACCTACTAGCTAGTTAAACCTTATATTTTAATAAAATGAAATATTGTTACTCTGTGTCAAGTGAGGGCATTTTCATTCTCAACCAAAACATGTTTCGTGGTTAATCAAAAGAAACATTACATCAAGGCCGTTCTTTTGAGCACCCAAACCTGTTTAGACTGATAAATAAAATTGATAATCAATGTTTTCACCTGATCTGGACCTCCCATATTTGACCTTATAAGCGCTGTGTGTGCGTACATTTTTGAAATTCTTTAGCCACTTTTGAAAGCAGTATATCACAGATCAGCTGTCTTCTAATGAAGTCAGCTGATCAGGGTCCACACTTTTTCATCAACATGATGAATCCATATTGCAATAGAACACCATTGGATTGGCTTTAAATGATAAGTTCATGTGTTAGTAATTTTTAAAATATTTTGTACATTAAAACGTGTCATAGGTTCAGAAATTTTTTGTCAGAGTGTAAAATTGTAATTATCCTCTTACCTTTTTCTCTAAACATGTATTTTGGGTGCTTAAAAGAACCATCTCAATGAGATAGTTCTTTTGAGTATGCACAACATATGTTTTGGATGTAGAGTAAGAAAAAAAAAATTCATATGCACACTTTATATAGGTAGCACAGTGGTAGAGTGCTTGACTGGAGACCGAGGGGCTGTGGGTTCAAGCCTCACCGTCGTCACTGTGTTGTGTCCTTGAGCAAGACACATTTATCCTTGCTTATACTGGTTCAACCCAGGAAGACCCGTCCTGACATAACTGAAAAATTGTTGACTTGGATGTAAAGAATCAAATCAAACGAAAATAAAACACACTTTTATGTGGAGGCTTGGCATATACATTAATTATGTTGAAAACTGTATGTAAATCAATGCTCTGCCGAACCCTTCATCATATTGTTTGCTTTCTTTGTTTCAGTCAAGATGTCCAGGCCAACCAATTCGCCAAAGACAAAAAAGAGCGTTTCTTACACACCTTAAGGAACTCACAGGGAAACCGGCTGAAAAGATTTGGGGCCTATATGCCACAGCTTATTCAGGCTATTGAGAGTACGGCCCAGCTCGGGAAATTTCACCAGAAACCAATTGGACCACTGGGTATGTAATGGTTGTAGGCAGAACTTTAGTTAAGAGTGCGTAACGAACATTTAATTTTCTTGTTTTTCAACCAAAACATATGTTGTTGGTACTCAAAAGAACCGTCTCAATGAGACGGTTCTTTTGAGCATCCAAAACATATGTTAAAATTGGTGGGTAAGAAAATATTTACAATTTTACGCTGAAAATTTTTGCTCATCTAAACCTGTGTGTAGGATATAATTCTAGTAAGCAGATCAGGGATGATGCTATATTATACTTGTAGAATTTAGCACCAGTAGAAGGGTGTGGATCCCAAGGAAGGGATTTTTTCAAAATTGCTAAAAATGTCCAGACAAGCAAAAAAAATGTGTGTATTGTCGTGGCATTGAGAAAGCATTTTTTGAGCACCCACAGCTTGTCTTTGCATAAAACAAAATGGTCCTCAGTTTCCCATTGTCAAAGTGTAAAGTGAAGGCTCTCCTCCATGCGAGCTAAACTAATTTTGTGTTTTTGACAACAGCCCAATCTAGGGTGTAGAAAATTAATTCAACCCCCAGTAGTTTTGGTTGCTGACCATTCCAACTCTTGTCATGCTGAACATTTTTATATGCTAATCTTCTCCCCAATCAATTTTTACCCTGTAAACCTGCAGCATTCCAGAAAGTGTGGATCCTGATCAGATTGCTTCGTCTGCCATGGCTGATGCTCAGGTACAAAATAGATAGGACATTTTGCTGTCTTTACTAAGAAACAAATAGACAACAGCTTCCCATTGAGTGAGAAGTGAAGGCTAAGGCCCTAAGGTTATAAAACTTTTTTTCATGCTCAACTGAGCACAAAATTTCAACTGCTCATAAGACTAAAACACTGACAAATAAAGAAGTTTCTTGCTTTATGTCTCTCAGATGTTGTAATTATCATGCTAATAAATGTTAAAATGCCAACAATTGTTGGCATTTTAACATTTATGAGCAGGATTAATTGCATGCTCAGCTGAGTTGAGTAGGAAAAAAGTTTTATAAGCTCGGGGCCTGATCTGCCATAGCAAAATGGAAGCTGTGTTTTGCCAGGGTTGATGCCCAGGCTGATCTTAGTCTTTATTAGGTTCATAGTCAGTTCAAGTAATAGATAAAGGATTCTTTTCCGAGACTTTCTTGTTTAAACCGCGAGGTGGGCGTAGCCCACCGAGCGGTATAAACAGAAAGCCGAGGAAGAATCCTTTATTTAGCTTGTAGTATGGCGCAGGCGCAAATAAACACGTGTTACTGACACCTGACGAAATTTACATTCGCTCCTCCCTGCATCCGGCCTAAGCTGTCAATTATATTACATTTACCTACTGGTTAATTTATCGCTATTTAGATAGTTACCGCCTACATCGCTGTTTAACTAAAATTGGAAGTTAGAGTACAGTTTTAAGCTCCTCCTTCGTCGTTACTCTAGGGTGTCTGATTTAAACATCAGCAAAGATCTAAGAAAAAAGCATCGGCCATACTTCAATTTGTTATACAACAACATTGTTGGAGGGATATAGCTTTGACATTCACTACTGCACATAAAACCCATTAAATTCCGTTAAAAGTCCATAAAAAATGCCATTAGTAATCAAATTCCTGTTAAAATCATCCATTACTTTTCGTTTCTTAAAATTAATGGTTTTGTGTGTTCGGTCATTAATATTCATTATAATGGCCATTAATTCAGCGGTAACGGCCATTAAAGAGCAAGTAAAATCATTAATTTTTGATTAATTTACACATTCTGTATTATTAATGACCATTAAAAGAAATAATGGTCCATTAATTTTCGTTTTGTGATGTTTTAATGCCCATGAATTTGCATTCTGTAATGGCCATTACAAAAAGTAATGACCATTAAAACCTTTCGTGTCTATTGATGGCATTAAAAAGTAGTAAATTTGCATGTTTGATATTTTAATGGCCATTAAATATATAAATATGCAATTCATTAGCATTAGAAAGCAATGAAATATCGGGAACCAATATTTATACGAAACAATGTGTCATTAATTTAAGGGGTAATGGCCATTAATTTAATTCAAGAGCAAGTATGATCATTAAAATACCATTAATTTTTACCCTTGGTATGAAATGATAACCATTAAAATTTAATGGGCCATTATTTTCTGTTTTATGGTGATTTAATGCCCATGAATTTGCAGTATTAATGGCCATTACAAAAACTAATTGCCATGAAAACCCCATTACATGTCTAATAATGGCCATGAAAGATGTGTTCATGAATTTTAAATTACTGAAGTTGGGAGATCAATATTTTCATGGCCATTAATTTTTTGGACTGAACATCTTAACCCATTAATTTTTTAATAATGGCCATCAATAAAAAGATCATCAGAGTATTTGATATTGTCCATTATTTGTACACTCATGTTAAGGTTAGTTTTTAACATTATCATTTTACAGCCTTCAAAACTTGCTGCACATTGCATCCATAGGTATGTTTGTGTAATGAAGAGCTCCACCATTCATTGCTTGTAAATTAAAATCGCCACATTTCTTGTTTCATGAAGAAATTGCCTGTGTGATTAAACTGAAATTTCAGTAAGACAAAGAAAATTACCTCGAGAAATGCTGTAGGAAAATGAGTTTAAAAGGCAAACTCTATTAATTTCATCGAAAATCATAACATATCCTGGAGAAATGCTGGAGAAATTTCTCCAGCATTTATCCAGGAAATTTTAAAGCTTATCAAGGAGATTGTGGGCCTTTGTTACCTTTTCAGACACAAACCAATCTGCTCTCCTACCAAGCATAGCTAGAGCCTGGAAACAGGATTTAGCAACTGCAAGAATACATAGGATATAGGAAAATATGCATTTGGGAGCTATGACCATGCTTTATTGAAATAATGAAATCCGTTATACAGTGAGGGGAGTTTTAATGAGGTACACTGGTAATCAATTGGTAATCAATTTTAAACTTGTAGCACAAACATGTATTCTATGGATCTTGCATTTGTAGAAATTTTGTGCATAATTTAACATTCCAAACAGTTCTATAATTCTAAGTTATGTATGCTACCAAACCCTGCTTGTCCATCAACAACATGTGTATTACTGCTTCTGAGTACAAGCACAATCACCATGGAAGCGGGAACCCGCGAGGTGCGAGTAGTATGGCGATTGAAATTTTCAGTCAGGCGTCTCATAAATTTAAGCACTACTTGGTTAGCAGGCTTCGACCACCATGCCTATAAGTCTGAACAAAGAAGAGAAGTAATAGAAGAGTTAGTGTATTTTTGAAGAAAATACAAAATCCAAAGCCATTAATTTAGCCCAAATGAGTTTTGAGCAGGATTTAATGGCCATTAAAGTTGCATCTAATGGATCTAATCTAATTTCATGCCAATTATTTATCCAAACTATTTATTAATGGCCATTAGTTTTGAATTAATATGGTTTTCTTTATATGTGACTGTGTCCTAAGAAGGATTCAACTTGGCCAATAACATTTACACTCAAAATTCATTTCCATGTAAAAGAATGCAACATTTCTCAATAGAATCAGAAAGAAAAAAAGACTTTATTCTAAACGCTCTTGATGAGGCTTCATTAAGACTGTTGGTGTGCCTAATGTGTAAAGCCATTTGATCATGTCTTAGACTTTACTTATTGGATATATGCTGTATCATTACCATCCCCTTTAACAAATTTCATAACGTTTCAAACTATGTTTTTATGTCACAAAACCGAATATCCAGATGAATTAAGTTTTCAAAAAAAACAACATACCAACAGGTAAATGCTATATGTAACAATGGGATAGAATTTGACAATTATAATGAGAAGTACACAATTTAATGTTTAAAGATGTCTCTAAAATCGTGAAAATACCATACTTTATTTTTACAATTATCTTAATAAAAAATTTTGTTTTACTTTCTTACTGAGAAAAATGATCAAAACATGCAATAATTCTAATATATTAAACACATTTAATGGCCATTAAAATCACTTAAACAAGAGTTGCAAATTAGAGTAGCTCCCCTTGAAAAATCTTATTTTTTCACAAAAGATTAATATGATATACAAAATGTCTCTAAAATCGTGAAAATACCATACTTTATTTTTACAATTATCTTAATAAAAAATTTTGTTTTACTTTCTTACTGAGAAAAATGATCAAAACATGCAATAATTCTAATAAACACATTTAATGGCCATTAAAATCACTTAAACAAGAGTTGCAAATTAGAGTAGCTCCCCTTGAAAAATCTTATTTTTTCACAAAAGATTAATATGATATACAAAAATGATTTAAGACTTATATTTTTCTGAAATATTATATTTATTTATTTATCAGAATTTCTGATCTCTATTATTAACATACAGCAAGGTTGTGCCCTAAATTTATCAAAATGTATATGTGTTGCATTCACCAATGGTAATTATATTTTCATCAATATATAGAAGGATTCAGGAATAAAAAGGTAACATTAACTTGTTAATTGGCCTGTTTATCTCTTAAGATGACAGGGGACTTAAACCAAAGTCCAGCAAGATTCTTGCTTGTCTTTCCTGCTTCTAAATGAGAAACAGGAAGCAGCACAAGAAATAGAATCTTGAAAACATTGCAGTGGGCATAAGAGAAAATTAATGACCATTAACATATTTTTATTAGAAATTTGTCATGCTTATCTAATGGCCATTAAATTATGCATTTAATGCCCATTAATATGCTGTTGATTTAAAAGAATGATGCCCATTATTTTCTATCCAATATACTAATGGGTAATTAATGCCCATAAATTTGTAGTTACATTTTCTGTTATAATGGCCATTAGAAATAAAAAGCCATTAATAATGGTTCTAATAATGGCCAAAATTTTCATGGCCATGAAAAATAGACCATATTAATGGGCATTAAAATTAACCAGCAACAATTTTAATGGGAGGTTTGAATGGCCATTAATTTTCACACACTAAAAAAAATGCTTAAATGATGCTCATTATTTTTTTCAATTAATGGTTTGAGTTAATGGTATTTTGACAGATTTTTTCAGTTTTGAAAGTGCATTTTACCATTAAAATTGACCATTAATAGGACCATTTTTAATGGGAAATTTTAATGGGGGCCATTAATGGGATTTTAATGGGAGTTTATGCAGTAGTGATTGTCTGTCCATTCCGTCCGTCCTTAGAAGCAGATGTCGTGTAGTGGAATAAACCACACACATCTTGTAAACAGGGATTGCAGGTTCTGTACTGGCTTCTCCAGTCTGTTGGATGAGTTCTGTCCCCGGCTTCTCCAGCCCGTCCTCATCCATATGACCTTTGCTGTTGATAAGATTATAAACTCAAAACACAAAACAAAACAAACCGTCCATTCTTCCGTCTGGAACCATATCTTTGTGCCTATTGGTCAAATTTGATGCATTTTTGTTCTATATATGTACAGTAAAACCTGTCTAAAACGGCCACTCTCAAAAAACCAAAAATTGGTTTTCAAGACCATATAGCGCTTAATGTAGGTCAAAAGTATTGCAGAATGCTCCAAGGGGAGCATTCTGCAATACTTTCAGCCTTCATTCAACTACCGTTTTTCATTAAGATCTTTGTTATGTCTGTTTTTGAGTGGCCGCCTAAGATCGGTTTTACTGTACCATGGACAGTCAATATCCTATAAGTTTCGTCAAAATCGACCCATTAACACTTGTTGAGTCTTAAATGTAAATTGATTGGTATATTTCTCTTTCAGGGGCCTGTTTTACTTTAAGAGATCAGAAATGGGCACTGGCTATCGAATCTTGCCTGAAGGGGCTGATGAATGCCTTCTGTTGTCATGACTACCATGATGAAAAACTGTTGGAACAGCTCGTCTCAGAAAGATGTCCACCTCGCTTTAAGGCCACCATTATTGTCAGCAGATTTAAGGTACGTGAGATTTAAATTTAATCTTTGCACTTGAATATACCCTTTTTATGTCCTAGATTAGTGTTCCCACAAAAGTTTTAAATTGTTTTTTTTTTATACCCCCTGTGTATGAAATTTGAGGGTATGAAGTGAAATTTGAGGGTATGACTTGGAAATGAATTAAAACTAAAAACAACATTCCTGAATGATTGCTTTAACACGGAAAACTGTAAACACATTACCATTTTCACATTATTTGCTGATTCCTAGTCTGAAAATAGTCAATATGGTGGTTTATTTACCATCGGTAACGTTTGCCAATATTAACGGAAAGAACCGATACGGAATGAACGTATTTCGCCTCAATGGATGTACCGAGACAATTTTTCAGCTTTTTAATGCTGTTGGGGAGTTCGCCAGCGTGCTGGTTTTTACTCCCGATACTGGTTACCGCTATCGCGGCTGATATGACGGTTTCCTAGCCAGATAGCTGGGTACCAGACTGCTTAGCAACGAATAAACAGACAGTTGGCGCGCACCATAAATGCTTTTGAAAATGTAACTTAAAACGGCCAAAACGTCATTCAAACTCGCAAACAAAACCAAGGTGACCAAGTTTACATCAGAATGAACAAAAAATGAAGAAATCCTAGATTTTTTAGAAATTAAAACGCGCGTGAATTCACGTTATTGCCTCAAAATATATGCCTGATTTTTACCATTTCCACGTGATTCACGCACAATTCTACGTGAATGGGAACACTGGGGATATGGCCAATTTGTTAGATACACCACATGAATACTTTGGACTGACTTATCCTATGTGCATCCTGCTTGCTTATAAAAGCCTTATATCTTTAGTTAAAAGTGTGTACAAAAAATAATTCTCTTTCTTCTCAGCCAAAACATATGTTGTGGGTACTAAAAAAAAAAATGTCTCAATGAGACGCTTCTTTTGAGCACCCAACACATATGTTAAAACTAATTCGTAAGAAAATATTTATATTTAATACTCAAAAAATGCTTTAACCCACTGGGAAATAATTTTCTTACTTCTCAGCAAAAACATATGTTGTGGGTACTCAAAAGAACTGTCTGAACGAGACGGTTCTTTTGAGCACTCAAAACATATGTTTAAACTAATGGGTAAGAAAATATTCACAATTTTACTCTCAAAAAATTTGTTAAATCAAAACCTATGTTAAGCCCAAGTCAAAGCACAGTTGATTTTTTTTTCAGGACAGAACCTATGATGTGTCAGCATTGGTAAGTCTTTTTGTTAATATACTCCTCAAAATAATTGAAGGACCAATACCATCAATTATAACAATGATGCATTTTGACTAGAACGTATTCCGAAAACCAATTTACTATCTAGCTTAAATTTTTCAGACATCTTTGACGCCTTATTGCCAAGTGTAGCAGCAAAAAGAAAGTGGTAGAAAATGTTACTAAGAAGGATTTTTTTGTCATTTTAAAACTTGACCTAAATGTATTGAAAATGTAATTTTTTGTGTGTGATCCATGGACCACACAACTGCATGATATGAATGAATAATGCTTTCAGATGTTGAAATATCTGTTTTCCCAAGATTTATGGTGCTTTAATCCCACCGATACCACCCACCTCTTCCTGTGAGAGAAAATTGCCACGTTTGGCTGTGGCGTAATGGACAGACTATTGATTCAGACTACTGGTTTTGGCGTTTATCTGTGACAATCTTTAAACGATCTGTCGGGACATCTTTCTAACACTCAACGGCATAGAATGACGATTGAAAATCTGATTCTTGATGGCCAAGTACACACATTGTTCTCAGAAATCAAAACAGTGTCTAAACTCCATTGTCAGAGATGAAAATGCTTGCTCCCCAGTATATTGAAACTGTTTGAAGATTATTTTTGCATGTAAGCTAAACTGTTTAAAGCAAAGTTTAATTTGGTGTCACTTTCATTCTACTCGAATGACCACAGAAGAATTTCTTTACCCCACCCACTGCCTTTTGAAAGTGTGTTTTTGAGGGTATGTGCATTTGAGACACAGTTATGGCAGAATTAGGCATCGGAACCATTAATAATGATTCTTGATTTATGGGAATAAAGAAAAGAAAGATTTGGGCCAAGTTTTACAGAATTTAAATGTTTGAGCTAATCATACTCGCGTTCTAAAATCTTGGTCCTTTAATTATTTTGAGGAGTATACCTTGTTCCATTAAATTAGAAATTAAATTAAAACATACTTAGCTACAAACATCAAATGGGTAACTCTGAAAGTGCTTGCAAAAATGCATCTGAAAATCGTGACTGCTTAAGATTTAAGCCATGCTGCACATATTTGCTAACTTTATTGACTAATTTAGTGTAGAGGCAAACAGTCTGATCTTGGTCTACACTATTTGACCAAGAGGTTTCTAAAGTATTTCAGCAGACAATATAAAGTGATATAAAGCTTGTGCTGAGACCAAAACAAATAGTATAAAAAATTTGTTTGCATATTCTGTTCACGCTTGTCCAGCCACCAGGGACCATATCAATTGCACTGGGACCGTGTCATCAGGAACAAAGAATCCTTCATTTTGTTTGTGACAAAATCAAAAACAAGACATGAGGCTAAATTTTCTGTTTTACCCCATATTATAAAAGGTTAAAAAAATAAAATGTAAAATCTGACTTGTTGCTCACTGCAAGATATTATCAGAAAAAATTACCTACGTAGAAAAGAGATCTAGCGATAAGGCGTATATTTTCCCTAGTTGACATGTTTACAAAACCTTAATTTTCAAATTGCCCTAATGTTTTTAAAATTGGTCTGTTCCGGTAGTAAAATTTACATAGAAAAGCATCAAAATAGGTTTCAAAGCGATTCATCATTTACAAAACCGTTAAAACTTGCGCCTTCTACTCCCACCCCTCATTTTACGTCTTTAGACTGGGTGCCGCTTAGACGAGAGTTTTAGTAAATCCTTTGCAGGTTTTCCAAAAGTAAAAGTGCTAAAATATTAAGGATATAAGTGCCCTTCATTTTCGAAACTTTGCGGTATTCCTTTTGCGCATGCGTACGAAATATACTTAAAATTGTGACGTTTGTCATTGAAAAGACGAAACTGGCGTCTTTCAGTTTGTTTTTAGATGCTTTGCCCCCCTAGACCCAAGATGCCCTTTGGACAATTAAATGTCGCTATACAAATATATAACATATGTAAAGGGCGTCTTGGGTCTAGGGGGGCAAAGGGGTTGTATAAGGGAAAGAAGACATCAAATATCTGACAAAAAATAGACCACTTTGCAAGATGGTCGTTTTTATTGTACATCAACTGTATAAATAGTTTAACTGTACATAGCGTGATAGGACGATTGGTACCCTTGTTTAACGGTCTAGTTCCCATATATGTTACTGAATAACAAGTACAGTGGATGATCGAAATAAATTCTCATTCAATAAGAAGTATATTTATTACATGCATTAAGGAAATCCCGTTTTAAATATACAAATTCGGGGGCAATGGTGCATCGACGGCCCGTCTATATATATTTGTTGAATGTGCCTAGTTTCTCCAGTCGTTATTTCAACAAAATAAAACGAACGTCTCGTTTAGGGAGATTGCTCGCCTTATCGCAGAAATTTTTTGTGAGTTTAATTCTTGACAGCTGGTCTCGGGCTGCACTGTTTGCTTGTTTATGTCCCTTGAAAAATCACTAGGCATATATAGTTAAATAATTAAAAATGTTTCCTTTTTCAGAGAGCTCAGAGTGATAGATATCCGGCTATCATTGATATGATACAGACAGATAATCCTATGGTGGCTAATTCTCTCATAGATCAGGTCAGTTACAGGCTTACAAATAGCTCTACTTTTTACAGAAAACTTCTTGAGCTACTCTATGGGTGGAAGTTTTCAGGATTATTCCTTAAATTAGTATTTTGTGACTGACTTTCCATAGCAAGTCAGCCCTGATTTTGAGACTGACTTTTCAGCCTCAAAATACTGAATTAGACAGATTGTAATAGCTTTAGTTAATCTAAAGGTTCCTGTGAACAGGGTATTATATAAATTTATCAGATCTGATCAGTTTTTCAATGCAGCCTGACGGAGTGCGATAAATAGCAGTCCCTTTTAACAGTTGGCCATTTATACTTGAAATTGGTGATATTTTGTTGGCACATGCATAATGCAAGTTTTAAGTTTTGAATTTATAAAGGTCAGGATTTTGTTGAATTTGAACTTTCACCCTTGCTGCTGCTACTTTTCCCCCATAAAATGAGCGCCATTATGTGACTTGTCAGGATGGTCACAGGTTATGATTTCAAAAAAATATGAAGACACTGATAAAATGCTGCATCATGCTCTTTCGCTGTTAACCTAAGTACCCGTTTATGAGTTTCTCGTCTAAAAAAGGGTTAACCTTTTGTATTCGATAAACCCCTAAATGAGTACTTATGCAAACAGTGAAGACCCAGATGAAATGCAGCATAATGCTACACTGTTTGTAAATGTAAAAAAGATCTTCAAACAAAAGAATACAATATTTTTTTTAATGATAACCTGACACCCCTAGATATGTACAATGGACTATCCCAAGTTCATTGTATCAAACCAGAAGGAAGAATCCATTAGTATATGAAGGGTTAAGCAGGACAAGGATTAATATTCATAGCTTTGTTTATCTGGATTAATGTGGTATCTATTGCAGCGAGGGGTAGAATGTATACTGTTGATAGAAAGTGGCAGAGAAGCTAGAGAGGTGATGGACCCAGATAGACATCCTCCAAGATATGCCACAGAGGTGAGTACATACAGTCAGGGCTTTAGATTTTTTTCAAGATTTGTGGGCCGAAGTGACCCATGAAGCAAAAAATGATGGGCCACTTTCTGAAATGATGGGCCGAAGCATATCAAACAAACCATAGTTGACATTTGGGTAGTATACTTTAACTACATATTGACACAGACACTTGTATACGCATATATGTTTATTGACTGCTAATTATACAGTAAAACCTGTCTTAAGCGGCCATTCTAAAAAGAAGACCAATTATCGCTTTATGCAGGTCAATAGTATTGCAGAATGCTCCAAGGGGAGCATTCTGCAATCCTTTCGACCTTCATTAAGCTACCATTTGTTATTAAGATCTTTGTTGTTGTTTTTTTTTGAGTGGCTGTATTGACTACCTGCATGTACTTTCTGTTTTGTGGCATTCGAAGACTTGCTGTAAGATGAATATTTTTATTAAAGTGAGATTTTTTCACAACTTAAATGGATGGGTCAACTGGGCCCACTGCCTTGGAAAGTGGTGGGCCATATTTTGAAATAATGGGATAATGACCCGGGCCCACCATAAATCTAAAGGCCTGCATGATACAGTGCAGTCCCTTTATAATGCTTTGTTTGGGATCCATAGGAATAGACCGTGTCATCTGTGATAAAAGGGCAATGAGACCTAGATTCTTGCAGAGGACAAAATATTTGAATATTGCACTTGTCCTGCAGGACGAGTGACTTTACAATTTCCACTCGTCCTGCAAACACCTGCACTTGTCCTTTAAAAGCGTATACTGTAAAGAACCTGAGGAAGTAATATGTAATATGACCTCCTTTAGCAATTCTTACCAAAGCACTCGTCCTACATTATGAGTGCTTTGAGAAGAATTACTCATCCTTTCTAGATTTCACTCGTAATTACTACAGGACAATGGATTTTTTGTCCCCTGCCTTGATATTTGATATGTAGTAGGAGTCACATACTTTTCATAGGCTTATATGGGGGAAAAGACAAAAAAAATCTTCTTGTCTGAAACCATAATAGCTAGAGTTGATATTTGAAATCATGCATCATCTAGTAGATACCTACTAAAATAAAGCTTGTTCAAAATATACCCCGAGGACCAAAAGTTGTTTTATAGGCTTATATAGGGAAAAGCAGAAAAAAAATCTTGTCGGAACTACTAAAAGGCTAGCCAGGCCCTATATCTGAATCTGTAGGGAGGTCAGTTGCTGATCAAGGGGTTGTGAGTTTGATCTCGGCCCCATACTTTTGTGGAGATTTATCCGTTCATAAGTATGTGCACTGAGAACTGTTTAATTTTAAGTTTGCCCAGGAAAAAGTGTGATGATAACAGATTGACTCAATATGGCCATAGCTGTTGACTGGGACATTAAACTACAAACCAAACCAAAAATGCAAGGCCTAGACTCTTGATATTTGGTATTTAGTATTTATACCCTTTCACTTTAAAAAGTGCGGGGTATTATATTATACACTCCATTCAAAAAATTGTGTTCCAGCGTCCGTCCGTCTGCCCCTCCGTCAGCGCATCGTTTTCACTCTCTGCTGGGAGCATTTTTTAACCAATTTTCTTCAAACTTGTTATGAGAGTTGATGTTGGGAAGAAGTGTCCTGGGATTGCAGATGGGTAAATTTTGGCAAATAAGTACAGAGTTACGGCCCTTGATAACGTTGGAAATTGGTTTTCACTCTCTATCTTTGGCATTCCTTTACCGATTTTCTTCAAACTTGGTATGAGAGTTGATATTGGGAAGGAGTGTCCTGGGATTGCAGATGGGTAAATTTTGGCAAATAAGTACAGAGTTACGGCCCTTGATTGACATTAGAAATTGGTTTACACTCTCTATCTGGCATTCCTTTACCAATGTTCTTTAAACTTGGTATGAGAGTTGATATTGTGAAGAAGTGTTCTGGGATTGCAAAGTACAGAGTTATAGCCCTTGATTGACATTAGAAACATTGAAAATATCCCGTGGCGGGGTATGTTGCATGCCTGCAGCGCTTTTATGATAACCTAAGGGACGGCTACCAAATTTGTTCAAATAATGGCCCTGTGGCCAAAAATGGTTAACATTGACTCACTCTAAATTCTGTTCAAATTTCAGGCATTCACTCTAAATGGAGACCAGGTGTTGAGCTTCCCTACCTTCCGATATTACTCCAGTAACCAGGATCAGGCCAAGTTTCTGACCGCCAATGAACAGGAGAATATTGCGGCCATGATGAAGGAAGTGCAGGAATTGAAACAGAGGATCGCGCAGCTGGGTCAACAAAAGATACACTTGGATGCTGAGATTCAGCAGAACGTGTCCGAGGAAAGACGAGCAGAGAGACAGGTTATGAAGATCAGGGAAACGAAGCAAAGATATAAAATGGTTAGTCAGATGCCATAGCCGTGACATGTGATTTCCAACAATGTGGCATTTTTATATGTGTAGACTCATACGAGCCTGTGCAGCCTCCTTTAAATCTTAGAAACACCAAATACTGTTCGGTCAGTAGCTAAAGATTAATAGAATATGCAAGCGACTAGCAAAGGCTCTGATCAGTCTGCTCATATGCGCAGGTTGGTCTGAGCCTTTGCTGGTAGCACATACCACATTGTTGGAAATCTCATGTCGAGGTGCATATATACACTAAATGAGCCAGCTACAGTATAAGGTCACCAAGCCGTGTAGTGCAGTCTGGTTGCAGATCCAGTGGTCGCAAGTTCGATCCTGGCTCAGTCACATGCTTTCATGGAGATTGATAAAGAAATTATTTCTACTGTCATTCTCCTCCTTCCACTGATTCAAGAAGGGTTTTTGTCAGCTACAAGCAAAAGCATGTGCATGACCTTTTGGTTAACATTTAATCAAGATTGCCCATGAAAAATTGTGGTTGGTGAACTGATCGTCCTGACTTGACTATAGCTGTTAAACGGGATATAAGCCTCAAACCAAACAAAAATACAGCATAAGGTACAAGTTGGCATGTGGGCACATAGACTGGTTCTCTCCCCTACTTTAGCTAATGTAGGGAATTGTAATGAATAATCCAAACGGGCAGAAATCTGCCCGTGACACGGATTTTAGCGGATCTAGCGAGATTTTATCGTCATTGTCAACAAGTTCCAAACAGGCTACAGAAAAAAAGCTTAGAGTTTTTCAATAAAATATCGCTGTATCATTTACTCTCTCCATGAGGTTTATTGTGTTTGTTTCACTGCATTCAAACTTGTTTTTGTGTTTTCATGGTTTCTTTGACGTCAATATCAAGCTATCAATGTAGATCCTCAATGTACGTCCAGGTCTGATTGTGTCATTGTACTATGGCTGCCTTGTCAACTTAACGATTTGTATTACAACGTATGATTGGCGGACCAATCATAGCCCACGAAACATTATGCCTTACCAGTTATTACTTTAAACAACTAAGAACCAGTTTATTGCGTACAGTGAAAATTCAAATCAATCTGGGCATCTGCAGAACAGGCTGATCAGAGTCTTAGTTTTATGTCTGAAGAAATTTTGGATCCTTGGCTACACATAGAGCACTCTGATCAGATTGCGCGGATGCGCAGGCTGATCCCAGTCTTTGATGAGCACACATGCCAACTTGAACCTTTAGGTAGACACAGACTCATTAAAAAAAGGCCAGAAGACTAGTGGACATTGTAGTAGGCTTTCAAGCCCTACTGTTCCCTACTATTTTTTGTGCTCCTACATTCCCATACTTTTTCTTGAAAATGCCCTACTATCACTACTTTTACTATATATAAATGGGATTTAATCTATAAAATTTTGTAGTTTTCTGTTGGCAGAAACCTGAAAAGACCTCAATTTGACATTTTCTACTGAAAAATTAAAAGCTATTCTGTTTTGTGTGGTTTGATTATCACAGTTGTTCCTCACCGGTGTCACTGTGTTGTGGTCCTAGCTTAGTACTGGTTCAACCCAGGAAGACCCGTCCCTGTTTGACTGAAAGATTGTTGATGGGACGTAAAGAATCAAATCAAACAACAAAATCTTAGTTGTTTTTGTGCTTAACCAATTTAAGCCTAGCATCCTTTTAATGGGACATCGACAATGAGTGCTGAACCAGATCAGATGATTACGGAATTGGTATCTGCTCAGGCTCTGCACTGTTTGCTTATAAAATGTACTTTTAACATTTTAATGGAATTGACGCTTACTACCAAAAAATATTTGAATTCGAAATGGATTCCTTCAATTGATAAGGGTGAGAAAATCCATTAGATGTAAATTTAAATGGATTAATTTGATACAAGTTAAATTCCAACTGTTCACCCGATTTAGGTCCATGAACATCGGAATTTCCATTAACCTGTTGAAATGGGAACTCATGCATGTAAAATGCTGCAGAATGATTGTGGTTGTTTCTCGTTGCTTCATAGTTAAGTCACATAATTCTTTTCCGGCTAGTGGCAATTTGTCGGCTGCTGATCACCTTTGCAAACAGTATTGACCCAGATCATGTCTGACAAAATGTCGAGCCTGATCTGGATCCAAACTGTTTGATACCCTGATGGCATTCCCGAAAGAATTTTTTTGAAATATTAATTTTGAAAAAAAAGGCCGATGACAAAACAAGCATAAAAAATTACCCAGCATGCAAAGAGTGAGTCAGAATGGATGCCATTCATTGATACAATGTGGTTTAAAGTTACATAAAATACTTTTTACAGGCATCCGTTTAAGTAGAGGTGATCATTAATTATTTTTATCATTAATCAACAAAAACGAATGCTTTGGGTACTCCAAAGAACGTCTCAGTGAGACAATTCTATGGATTTCTCAATGGAACACATAAAATCAATGTTTAGACTGGTGGACAAGAAAAAGATGAAATCTATTCTAAGTGCACTTGATTATTTGCAGCAGACGTAAAAAGCAGATGACATGTTCAGGACAAAAATTAATGGCGGGCTAAAGGTTAATATTTTGGTTAATAAATTCAAAGATATAATATGAGCTCATGTTATACCACTATCCTCTATGAATTCATATTAACCTTTATTCTGCCAATATTTATTTGTCCTGAAATGTTTTCACTTATTTAGTCAGAATACTCTTACCATGGTAGCAAACACTACGAAGCAAACAACAGAGCAGTCTCATATGAATCCCTTATGTATTATATGACTTTTTGGGTACTGTAAAGGCGGCATCTCATGAATGCGTAATTAGGACTGGTCAACCATAGACATAGGTAAAAGCTAAAAATGAGGCATGGTTTTATTCAAAGTAACTGTATCATCTTGCCCCATCATCTGGCCCCATTACCTCAGTGCAGACGCAAAACATTATTTAATCCTTTTAAAAAATGCCAGCAAAATAACTGCATCTGAAAATGTCTCTTTTAACATAAGCATAGAGGCAAACATTGTCGACCCAGATAAGACTGTTCCTAAAGGAGCAGTCTGATCTGGGTCCACACTGTTTGTCTATGCGGCTTCAAATATTTTAGTGGATGACAAAAAACATACATTTTGTGATTATGCGCTTTTAAGGGTTAATAAATGTGAGTTCAGTGTGTATACAGTTATGATTTTCATGAAATGCACGCATGTTTGCGCGGCCCAAAAAGCTTTTTAACTCTTTACCAAATTATAAATAGAACCTGATTTCCCTTCCTTAGCAGATGAAATAGCCCAACCACGCCCAGATACACTGCTCAAAATATTTAAAGGAAAACCTGATAATTTTCCATAGGTGATAATGTTAACCCCTGTCCTATATACAAGCCATACATTTCGCTAGATAATAGGGTAGGAACCCAGTTTCTTTTGCTATCTTTAGAAGGAGAGTCAAAGTATTGGACAAAAAAAGTTTTTGACTAAACAATCGCTGCTCAAGTTCATGGCTCAAATTTTGAAATTTTTAATTTTCTTGAAAAAAACGATTTTTTTTCTGGAACTCTGTGGAATCTTCGGAATTGATTAATATCGTAATCTAATGATTTACACAACATTAAAGGGCTATTGATGTACAGAAATGATGGTGTTGTGATGTTGGTTTGAAAACATCGTCTTCAAATTTGGTTTTGAAAA
Source organism: Loripinus fragilis (assembly GCA_964019695.1). Taxonomy (NCBI): domain Eukaryota; kingdom Metazoa; phylum Mollusca; class Bivalvia; order Lucinida; family Lucinidae; genus Loripinus; species Loripinus fragilis. Next base: position 87,924,932 of record OZ026518.1, read on the forward strand.
AAGGGGTATTTTTAACAAAATTCCATTTTTAAATAAAGCGTTCCATGGAAAAATCTGGAAAGTGATGACTTCTTTTTATCACGAAACATCATCCTTGATCTGTAACCAAACTAATCACAGGACAAACATGTTTTTGCCTAATTAATCCAACTCTTGCTATGAGTCGGACTATGAGTGCATTTGTATTGTGATCAATGACAAAACACGCAGTGTTCCTTTAAATATTTTTAGCTGTGTATGAATACTAAAGTTGCCGCCATTACATAAGCGAAAAGTCTATTAATATGTAATATAGGCTACTAAATTACACAAGCAGATGAGAGAGCAGACAACAGTTGTCATGAAAGGCAGGGTAAAGTAAATTGTAAATTAATGATAGGAAGACACTGCTTGTCTTTTTTGTAGGAAATAAACGAAATGAAAAATATCGAAGATCCTGCGCCCGTCGATGTGACGACATTGGTAAGTTTATGTTAATTGCTTTATTATAGCTTCAAACTGTATCAGGCCTCCAGATGAGAGTGCACAATTGAAAAAAAAAAATTACTTGTCAACCAAAGCGTATGTTGTGGGTTCTCAAAAGAACCGTCACTATGTGACGGTTCTTTTGAGCATTCAAAACACATGTTTAAATTGATGTGTAAGAATATAATTTTCAATTTAATACTCAAAAAAAAAATAGGAAGCCCAGTGGCTCAGTGGTAGAGTGCTTGACTCGAGACCAAGAGGCCGCGGGTTTGAGCCTCACTGTGTTGTGGTCCTTGAGCAAGACATGTTTATCCTAGCTAAGTACTGGTTCAACCCAGGAAGACCCGTCCCTGTATAACTGAAAGATTGTTGATAGGATGTAAAGAATCAAATCAAACAAACAAACACTCAAAAAAAATTTCCTTATCTGGACCTATCCTGTGTTCAACCTAATAAGTGCTCTTGTACAGTAAAACCTGTCTTAAACAGCCACTAAAAAAGACCAAAATTGGTTTACAAGACAGAGTAGCGCTTAATGCAGGTCAATGTATTGCAGAATGCTCCAAGGGGAGCATTCTGCAATACTTTCGACCTTCATAAAGCTACCATTTGTCATTAAGATTTTTGTTTTGTCTATTTTTGAGTGGCCGTTTTACACAGGTTTTACTGTAATTGTTCACACTTTTTTGGTTGTTTACACTATATGAACTTCTTTTTAATCACCATTCAAGCTTGAAGTGTAATTATGCCAAAGGTGGAGCATTTTGTTTGAAGTTTTCTATCCCTTTGTCCATCTTACATGCCTTGTTAGAAAGATGTTTCAGAAGCTAAAGCAGGGTTGGCTCATGCCTGAAAAATATCTGATTATGGAAGGTCTTATTGTAAAATCCTTGGAAACAAAATCTGCTTAGAATAGTATTAGAGAATCTCTCTGAGACCTTGAAAAGTCCCTTAATCTTATTTTTTTTTTTGGCAGGGCAATACTCTGTTAATTATGAAGATCTTAGACTGTACAAAATTGCCATGCGTAATTTGGTGCTGGATATACTGGACCAAGACCAAATATTCAAAACAGTTTATACTTATCTACTGGTACTATATTATACTCCGTTAGGGAGCGCAAGACACATTTATCCTTGCTTTGTACTTGAACTGAAAAATTGCTGACTCAAATCAAACAAATACACCCCATTATCTAGCAGTTGCGAAATCTAACTTTAAAGTGTAAATTGGTATTTTTCATAGGGATTGTCCAGAATTAACCGTTAACTTATACTATGTTTTCACCAATGCATTAATATTTTTACCCATGTGTTGATATTTGTCACCCATGGTGTCCTTGGGCAAGACACATTAATCCTGGCTTAGTACTGGTTCAACCCAGGAAGACCCATCCCTACATAACTGAAAGATTGTTGATGGGACGTAAAAAATCAAATAAAACAAAACAAACAAACCCATGTATGAATACTTTTTACCCATGTATTAATATTTCTGCCATGTAAATGTGTATATGTTGTATCCTTATGGGCTTTAATTGCCTTATGGAAGTTTCATATAAATCCTCTATCATCTATCTATCTATCTACTATTTCATGCGCAGATCCAGAAAGATTTGTCAGAGGGGGTCCAAATTTGATAACATATTTTTTTTTAGTTGATGAGAGGATAGAGGATCCAAATGTCACTATAAATGGGCCATCATCGGCCCATCAGCGAAAGGCCATTTAAATGGCGTTTCGCTGGCGGGCCGATGATGGCCTAATATTGAATGCTGGCTTGGTAGCTTTGTAATTTTCAGGGGATCCGGACCAGTATTGCTAAGAAACCCTATATTTTTGTGATTTTTCAGGGGGGGGGTCCAGACCCCCTGTCCCCCCCTCTGGATCCGCCCATGTATTTTCCCCCATGTATTTATAAAGGAAGAAGAAGAAAATGATTAGCTTCAAGAGCCAGAAGGAGAGTAAGGTGGCAGCTTGGCAGGCTGAGCACCAGAAACTCAAGCAGCTGGATCTGAAATTCACCCATGTATTAATATTTTCCCCATGTATTAATATTTCACCCATGTATTAATAAAGGAAGAAGAAGAGAAATTGTTGGATGATAAGCTTCTAGAGCTTGAGAGCCAGAAGGAGAGTAAGGTGGCAGCTTGGCAGGCCGAGGACCAGAAACTCAAGGAGCTTGATGTCAAATTCAAGGACATTGAAGCACAGATGAAAATCAAGATAGATGCTGCAGATAATATAAAGGTACCCTACTTTCCTAAAGTACAGTAAAACCTCTGTAAAACGGCCATTCAAAAATAGACAAAACAAAGATCTTAATGACAAATGGTAGCTTAATGAAGGTGGAAAGTATTGCAGAATGCTCCCCATGGAGCATTCTGCAATACTTTTGACCTGCATTAAGCAATAATTGGTCTTCAAAACGATTTTTCGGTCTTTTTGAGAGTGGCCGTTTTACACAGGTTTTACTGTATATATGGTAAATGTTCTAAAAGTTCAAACAGTTTTCTCAAAATGGACAAAACAATGGTCTTAATGACAAATGGTAGCTTAATGAAGATCAAAAGTATTGCAGAATGCTCCCTTTGAAGCATTCTGCAATACTTTTGACCTGCATTTGGCAATAACTGGTCTTCAAAACGAATTTTCGGTCTTTTTGAAAGTAGCCGTTTTCACAGGTTAAACTGTATATGGTAAATTTTAAAAGTTTGAACAGTTTTCTTTTTCTGTTCTTAAATCAAATGCTGGTTTCCAGTGCTGGAACTCACAAAATGCTTTTTAGAATAGCAAACAGGGAAGACCCTAATCAGACTGCTTCTGAAGAAGCAGTCTGATCTGTTTGTCTAGAGACTTTTTGGGAGGCAACTAATGTTTAAAATTTTGGGACATTTACCATACCAGAATAGTAATAACTCAATAGAATAAGATGTTGCATTCAGGAAAACCAAAACTCAACAGTTTAACATATTCATGGGTGAAAGTTTTCAGGATTATTCATGAATTCAGGATTTTGAGGCTCACTTTCCATAGAAAGTCAGCCCCAAAATCCTGAAATGGCTTCTTTTATTGATATTTTAGTTTATCCTAAGACAATTGACCATTTAATCTTGAAATTGTTTTATATTATAGGCTATAGTGCAAGCTTTAAGATTTGATTTTCAAAAGATCAGGATTTTGGAAATTTTGAACTTTCACCCCGTGCATATTGCATTCAGGGACTCAGAGTGACTAAAAACTCAAATTGTGTTCAGGGAGTGATGAAAAACTCTCAGTAAAACATATTGCGCTCAGAATAGCTAAATTCAAAAGTTAATCAAATTAGACCAAGGGCTCTTGCTTCCCTTTTGGAGAATGGGGTTCTTCGAACAGGAAAATTTGGCATTTTTTTATCGATTATTGGAGGAAAATCCGGTCATTTTTAAAACGAACAGCAATATTTATATGCTTTTTTGCAAATGATTTTACAGTGTGTCTTGATCTAGATATTATAAAATTTGAAACATAAACTTTGTATGCTATTTAACCACAATCACAGACTGCAGACCAATCCAGGACACCATGAGGAAGAGACATAGAACATAGATAGCCACAACACACTAGTAAAGCAACCAGCTCTTACTTCCTCAGCAAGATGATTGACTAGAAAGGACACTTAAAACCACACCACAAAACAAGGACCCAACACAACCCCACAGGGTTGAGCCACACTGTGTTGTGTGCTTGACAGTGTTTGCACAGGCTTGAAAGTACTTGAATTTAGAGGACTTTCTTGAAAAGTCCTTGAAAATTAAATCTGCCTTGAAAAGTACTGGAAAATCAATCAAAGCCTTGAAAGTCCTTGGATTCTACTATTTTCTGTAGGATTTAGCACTGTTGATAAGAGACCTAAATCAGTATAAAATTGTTGTGCCTATTGGTGCAGCATATGCAGCACCAAATATAGACACAACAATTTTATACTAATTTTCCAGTACTAATGTCTCCATTATCTCAGTTTAGCATTTCTGAAGTAAAATTTAAACACTTAGATCAGTATTTTTCATTAACTTTAAGTCCTTGAAACTGTTGGAGAGGCTTTTAGAAGTCTTTGAAAAGTCCTTGAATTTTACTCAATCTTGCCTGTATGAACCCTGAGTACTGATTTAACCCAGGAAGACCTGTTCAACTATCGGTTTTGTCCAATGTACTCTAAACACTTAGATCAGTATTTTTCATTAACTTTAAGTCCTTGAAACTGTTGGAGAGGCTCTTAGAAGTCTTTGAAAAGTCCTTGAATTTTACTCAATCTTGCCTGTATGAACCCTGAGTACTGATTTAACCCAAGAAGACCTGTTCAACTATCGGTTTTGTCCAATGTACTCTACAGACTACTAAGATGGCCACCATAATGACGATCCCCTGGCCATTCACACTTGTAGGTCACAAATATTTAACAATCTTCAGTGTGCATAGTTGCCTCTTTTCACTGTAGGGCATTATGCAGGGCCCTATCTCTGAAGTCCGACAGTTCTAGTTGTCATATGTGCGTATGGTATGTTACAGGAAGAAGTTGGAACAGTGGTGAATGAGGTGGAGGCATCTAAAGGTCACCAGAAACATTACGACACCAAACTTAAGGAGCAGGAGAACAAGATCAAAGAACTCAAAAACAAGTTGGAAAAATACGAGAAAGAAGTAGAGGTATAGCTTTAACTGGGCCTCGACGCGAGAAAACCTGTCTTTGTAGTTTGTGAACAACAAATGTGCAGACTAGACTGCACATCTGGTTTGGGAACAACAAAGGTGCAGACAAGACTGCGCTAATGAGCAGTCTGATCAGTACCTTTGTTATTCGCTATTTGGAAAGTCCTGAAGCAAAATTTTAATTTAAATCTAGTTAGTCTCTGTAGCTGAGCAGGCATGTAAGGGTATGACCTCATCAGAAACACCAAAGACAGGTTTTCTCACGACGAGGCCCAACTCATTACCCACTAGAATTCAGTATTCTTTTCCTAGATATTGTTTTGGATGAGTTTTTGTATCTTCCATTATAAACACATTGGTAAATGTATACGTCGATTTGGTGGTATTTACGCGTATTGCCAGTACGTCATAGACCGGAAGTGGTAGATATTGGTGTTAATACTCTATAGAAAAACATGCCATATGCCTAAAGGACTATAGAATTAGATCATTTTTAAGTATTCAGTATGTGTATGGCGATTTATGTAAGCATTTAGGAATAGATTCGAGTACCGATCATCCAGTTTGGACTTAGTCATTTTTTAGCTCAGGTTCTACCAAAGCATATAGACACTGGGTATCTTGCGATCGTAACTCCTACAATTTTACCTGAATTTTTACCTGGATCTTTTTTTAACTTTGCAGGTGTTTTCCTCAAGGTCTGAAGATGTGCTTGAGGTTTGGCTGTAATCCTCAGATTAATTTCAAGATGAAAGCTTTAAAAAATCTTCTTGGCTTATAGGCTTATACAGTCAAACCTGTCTTAAGCAAGCGGTCAAGGGATAATCCAAAATCGCTTGCTTAAGACAGGTGGCTGCTTAATAGAGGTTCAGCTAAGATGGCCATATGATTGCAGACTCGAAAGAATATTGGCTTCGAGTTGAGGATACCCATATAATAATGAGTTGAAAAGTATAAAGAATAAGGTCTACACTGCTGCAGTTATTGCATTTCTTCATAAAATATATAAATGAAAAAAAACACAACAAAATATTAAATTAAAAAATCATGTCCATTCAGTCTAAAGATGTTCATGTATGTCAAAAGAGTAGAGATAGCACTGCTTATCATATTTTTTCAAGAAGCTAAAACTTGATTTTTTATAAGCAAATGTATGTTTAATGGCCATCGCACTATTGAACATGAAGAGAATGTTGTGAGAATTGTAAATTTATTCAGGTGAAAAAGAATCGGAAAATGGTTCAAATTTTGTTACTCAAAAATAACTTCTTTTTTTTCTCAAAAGCTATTGCTTGTTGACTTTTAGCAATGAAGTAAGTATATGCCTCCAGCAAAGAGTATTACGTTGCAATTAGATTTTCACACATTTACCGTTAAACATCTGTCAGGGTATGGATGAATGAACTTTGGCAGCGGCAAAATGCTTTGATGTCGACACTTTTATCAGCTGACTGGCTCTACGACTGGTTACCCGCTTGCAATAATGGTTACCCGCTTACAAAAAATCAACAAGTGGTGTTCGTTTAGCGTATTCAGGTTTTCGGTTACTGTTGACGCTGTTTTTAATCCACATGTGCTGGATTCCTGAACCATGTCGTAGTGTTTTATTAGCGTAAACACTTGAACTTAGTTGATTTCGGCCCCGTTGCAGTTCGACTGCACCACAAACTACCAAATAGTTGGGCCCAATACCTCGACATAGGGTAGCGGCCGTTGAAGAATTTATTCTGGGAGACACCACTGCTGGGGAGTTTAATCGCACCAAGCATATGATAGGTGCAAAAAAAGTTAATCGATGCAATTTTAATCGAAACTGGCCGCATCAACGCACAGAAATTGGCCGTTTGAGGACACAATTTCTGTGTTTTGGGGCGAATTTCGCCGACCGCTGGCCGCGTTGGACAGGTGCACGCTAAATAAAGGTGCACTTGCATTCAAAATCGTTCGGGGGGCTCTAAAATGGCCGCTTAAGGGAGGGTCACGCTTAATAGAGGTGGCCGCAACAGCAAGTTTGACTGTATAGGGAAAAACATGAAACAATCTCGTCTTAAACCATAAGGCTAAGAGCCTTGATATTTGGTATGTAGCATCACCTAGTGGACCTCTACCAAGTTTGTTCAAATTATGCCCCTTGGGCCAAAAATGGCCTGCCATGGGGGTCACATGTTTCACATAGGCTTATATAGGGGAAAGCATGAAAAATCTTGTCTGAAACCACAAGGCCTAGGACTCCCAAAGGCAAATTATTATAA